>NW_019291319.1:42448-83902 GCF_000500325.1 Leptinotarsa decemlineata | reverse complement strand
GATTCCGACAACGTCTTCAAAGAAGGTTGAAATCCAAAATTGGCTGCGATCAAAGAATATTAGCTTTGAAGACTCAATGCTAAGAGTACAGCTACTAAAAATTGTCAAGGAGCGCAAGCTTGAATACCAAATATAGTCGATGAGATGGCAGCAGGCCAAAACAAAATTGTCCTTCGCCTGCCTCCATACCACTGCGAGCTCAGTCCCATCGAGTTAATAGGGGCGTATGTGAAGAATTTTGTAGCTCAGCATAACACCACGTTCAAATTTGCAGATTTCAAAGTACTTTTTGATTAGGCTTCGAAAATTGTCACAGCGGAGAAATGGGAGAAGTGTGTTCGGCATGTGATATCGGAAGTCGAGACAAAGGTGTGGAAGCTTGATAACATAATAGAGGCACAAATCGAGCCACTGGGAATTCAGATTGGTGACGATGACACTACTGATGAAGAGACAAATTCATCAGTTGAATAATTTTGAATAATATTCCTTTTGATTTTACATAAAATAAAAATTATCAATAAAGAAATAAGTACGTCTCTTGTGCGCTGTGAAAAATCCAATGAAAATCTTTTTATATTACACATATTATCTGCATTTTTCCCGTTAAACTCGGGCAACACTTGTGCATTTCACTCGTTATTATAAAAAAGTTTTCCTAAGTATGATATAGCATTTGCGATCAACAAGATGTTGGTTCTGAATACGACCCTGGCCAATTCTTGGGATTTTCAATATCACGTGCGTAGGGCATGTCAATGTTTACATCCACTCTATCTTGGATTTGAATTTGCTTTAGACGCGGATCATCAACTTCATATATAGGTCCTGAACCAGCTCTGGGGGTACCAAAATCATTGGTACGAAACGAGATTAGTACATGGACCAATAAGAAGCACACAGAGTACTGGACAAAAGTACGTGGCAACAAACACAGTAGAACCTTCATTAGGGAACTGTCCGAGAAAAGAACTGAAAAACTACTTCAATATAGTAGGGATCAGCTCAGAATAATTACATGGTTACTAACCAGTCATTGTCCGCTTAGAGGACACCTGAATAAAATGGGGCTGTACAACGGAGACCTCAGCTGCAGATTATGCAACGAAGGGATAGAAACAGCTCTACACATCTTATGCGAATGTGAGAAACTGAATCACAGGAGGCAGGCAATATATGGACATACGAAATTACGTCCAGAAGAATATGACGAACATCCAACACGGAACCTGTACAAACTAGTACAGGGAACGAGACTGATGGAATGGGTGTCATGAGAATATGGGAGAATAAACGCAATAGGTCCAAGAGGCTGCAGCGTTTTCTGGATATTTGGACTAAATGGACAAGTCAGACAGCTCCCAAGGGACTAAGAAAAAAAGACAAGAAACAAGGACTGATATGTCTGAATCGGTCCTTATTATATAGGGTCTCTCATTAAGAGGTTCCTATCTTTATATGAGATATCATCGATTTTTTTTATTCATTTGAAAGACCTATTGATGCCATTATGTGTGGAATATAACATCGTTCAAATGTTTTCCACGGCTTCTTTGGGTGGAGCGCATCCGAAACGTCCAATTTTACATGACTCTGACGCAGTTACATCACTTCCACGTGAGATGACCATGCCCTCAAATCGCTCGGGCAGAATATTCACTGTCGAAACAACATGCCGCTGGTGTCAAGACCATCCAACTCAGACCAATTGACAATGATGGCCTGGCCAACGGCATTCTTAAAAAAATATGGACCGATGACGCCTCCAGCCCAAAAGCCACAACAAACAGTGACTTTTTCGGGATGGATTGGACGCCTTTGGCTCTCATGAGGAATGGTATCGTCCCAAATTTGACAATTACAATTTTGTTTGTTCACGTTCCCATTCATCCAGAAATGGGTCTCTTCGTTAAAGATGATTTTTCGATGAAAATTAGGGTCAGTTGACAACTGCTCAATAGCCCATTCAGAGAACATAGGTCATTGTCTACTGTCGTTTACATTCAGTTCCTGGGTCAGATGAATATTGTACGGGTGCAGGTCCAAGTCACAACACAGAATTCGCCAAGTTGTGGTTTGCGAAAGGTCGAGTTCTCGTGAGCGACGCGAAATCGACTGCCTTGGATTCTCCTGCATTCTCTCACAGACAGCGGTAATGTTTTCGGCAGATCTTTCGTTTCTTCGACGTACGGAGGTGTTGGTCGATCGTTTACTGAACTAGTGAACCACAATGGTAGTCTTCTCGTTAGAACGATTATGGCGCCCGTAAGATGGGCGAAGCGCGCGGTACGTTGCCCGAACAGAACACCTATTTTGTTAAAATAATTTCATTATTTGCACGTGTTGCTGAATACTATATTCATCCATGGTGATTTGGCAAAACAGACTGAATGAACAACAACTAATTTGACAGATGTAGCTTCAACAAGATTGCAGTTATCAATTGTCAAAGTTCGGAATAACAATGGTTATTTTACGAACGAACGTGTGAATGTTTACAAACACACAAGTTTTTGATGGTTGAGAGCTTATTTAGGCCTTCTTATAGTGGCTCGTTAATATAAAAAGCGTAACAAATGTTTATACCCATCCATTTGTGTAATGGCGTTCAAAATTACTCATCGTAAACGTGGCGAACCATTTGTATAAATGTATGGACCATTGTTTGGCCGCGACTCGGGTTTTTCACGACTAGAAATTAAAAAAATAGAACAAGTAGGAAGTTCTTTCGCAACTCTCACACAGATCAGGTGTCCAGGGAATGAATACTAATAACTTCTAGATCACTTGAAATGAAAATTGATTCTCAGAAAGTAAAATAACGTAAATTCGGAAAATTCATGTATTGAAATTGCGTTCTGAATATAAGATTGATAAAAAGTTGTAGGGTATTGTATAAATCTTACACACACCTTGTTTTAGTCAAATCTAAAGATAGAAAGCGCTTAATGAAAGACCCTATAGATGGAAATGAAAACCGCAATACTTCATAATATAAATAATGAAAAAAATTGTGGTATCAACACTCACAAAGTTTGTCAAAAAAAAGAATGAAATAATTCCCATAAAATATTATACTCGTATTTCTATTTCTCAACTAAATCCAACATATTAATCCAGGAATCAACCAGGTCGTACCCAAAAATAAATTCAATAGCCATCTAAAATGGTCAATAACACTAAATTTCATTTATTTTATTTACTGTTTTATGTAAATTGGTTGAAATATGACGATTTTATTCACGAGAAGTTGGGGTGGTGGTGCTACCCATGCGAGCAATACCGTTTGCTGAAAATTTGGAAATTGCGAAAGCAAAAAAAAATAATGTAAATATTGTTACGTCCATGGCGGAGCTTCTTGCTGAACGGGTGAAAAAAGCGCCACTGGTACAAGTTAACGTGTTGTGACGTCATATCGGTACACGCGCGAATGCGAAAATAATGGAAGGCGAAAGAATGGCGTCGAATAATGATCGCAGAACATATAAGATCATTCGAACAGGTTAGTTGTAACAACGAGGCTACGGGAATGCAGAAATCAGATTAGTTAGAGAATCAAATTGAGAAAAAGCGATGAGTAAAGTAGTGAAATAGATGCGGCAATTGAAATATACTGTTCAGTTATGATTTTGAATTATTACACAAAGTTATCAAATTTGAATACATATATAGTCCTCAATAATAATTTTCAGTACCAAAGTGGTCACTTTTTATTTGTTAAATTGCATCCTCTAACTCTTTGACATCTAGTTCTACCAAATGAGAACTAGATTCAGGAAAGTTTTCAATATGAAAATCGTTCGTTAATGAATATCTTCATTGATAAATGTTATCACTTTTAGAGATTCCAAAAATAATGTCTCAATGAAGTTGTCAATAATTTTTCATTGTGATTTTTTTTCAAATGTCTGCTACTATAATAATTATTTAGATTATTATTCTGCGCTTAAAATGTTCAAGATTGCCCTGAATCTAGCATTTTTATGACTAGCCTTCGATCAACAACTACTGAACATTATCACCGAATACATTGTCACTCTCCCTATTTGAAATTTAGGTTAATACAATTATCGTGTAATATATAATGGATTCAGCAAGAGCAAAACGCATAATATATTTTTTTCACAACTGTACGAACAACAGTTAAGTGAAACTAGGTTTAGGAGACACTTACGCTGCAATGTTGGCTGATTGGAATAAATAATGGGACGTGGTTCACATGCTAATTGAAAAATTGCCATTGAACGGTACTTGGATGTGAGGTTAAATTCACAAAGTATCAGTTGATACACTAGCTACAGCCATTATTCATTGATTTTCATTGAAAAGTAAAGTGGTACCCAGGTTTTTCATTCCTTACACCCCACTCACATTTGACGTAGGAAATAAATCAAAATTGTTCATTAACTCAGTAATAGTCGAAGAACTGACAAAAAAACAAAATAATGTCACTCAGCTATGTTGCCCAAGTTATTTTCCGGGTTTGTTGGCCACTGTCTGCAAGTTTCTATACCTGAGGTTTCATCTACAGTTGCGGTGGATATAATTAAGGGCAGTGAGGCAACGAATACAATGTTCTCGTATTATTTGTGCTGTGGGTATTTACGCTACAGCCCGTGGGGAATACGATTTTTTGCAATTTCCATTCACTGGAAATGATTTCATTTTTTGGATGCGCTCCTACATTTTCATTGAAATGAAAAAATGGCGAAGGATATTTTTGCATCATTTCATGTCTATCATAAAATGGTAGGACCCAATTTTCAATGTGCCTTTCATTTCACTGAAATTCATCATCAATATATTTTTTACAATACAGACCTGTATGTTTTTTCCACATATTTTGGTCACTTTATTTACAAATTCATTGATGTATCACAACAATCTTTCTTTTCAAAAAATCATCTTAAACGTTCTATCACATTTTTTTCATTATTTCTGGATGTTGCTGAAATTCAAATAGCGTTTTCTTGAATAGGATGTTGAAAAAAAAGGAGGAATCAATAATATCAATCTTATGACGATTCCTATGTAATTTTGTAATTATTGTCAAAAGGATAATAACGAGAATGTAAATCCTGAACGAAGTCATCCTAAGCAAAAATGTTTTCAAGGTATTAAAAATAGTTACGAAATTATGATTTTTTTGAAAAACCTTCCAACAGAAATTGTAGGGTTACTGAAAGTGGCGATGATAAAATTGACATTTATTTGATTTGAGAATAAGTAGGTTTCTCTGAGGAAGACTGCATAATATAATCAGGCTATACTACACTACATCACTATTGAAAAAATTAAAAAAAAAATTGCCACGTGCAACGTGAGTAGATTTAAGAATAATGGATCGTTCTTCAGAAATATACACCAACACTGGCGACAAAAAAATGAATATTTACACTTCACGTACCGCACTGTAACGTCCACTTGACTGTGTCGATATCCTCGTGGCTAGCCTTTAAATATCGTAATAGAATGCCGTAGAAATTTCGCCGAAGTTCCGTTGAAATCGGTAGCATTATTCTCGCTGCTTCTAGAGTGGCGGGGAATTATCGTTCGTACGCGCGCTCTTAGCTACATCACGTTTGGTTTATGGTTAGCAGTGGCGGCCACCGTTATTTTTCTTCGGGCATGATTTACAACAATACTTGTAAGTTTTCATCAGAGACCCTAGTAGAGTATTCAGTTTTGCTTCACTTCACAATGCTAAAAATTGCCACAAGCACACTGTTTATAGAGCAAATATTTGTTTGAGAATTGATGGAAAACAATTTGAACATTAGATAAGTTATCGCGTGAAATTCTGAATTAGAAAATGTTACATAAATCACTCAGTTATGATGTTCATTTTTACAGTTCATTATTATATTATATTCTCCTTCAAAACTGTCTTTTCTTCATAGTGGTGTACGTACATATCAATATTTAACAACTACGTGCCTGCAAGGATAGTTGGAAATTTGGGTTCTCAATAAAAAATATACGATGAAATATTGATGATAAAGTTTTTGAAAAAAAAAACGTCGAAACCGCCAAAAAAAACTAAAACCAATATTCCACATACACCTAGAACTCGAAGACATACATTAATTTCAAACATCTCTTGATTGAAATTTAAGAGTTAAATTCGCATTCTGCCAAAATCTACCACCACTGAAAAAAAAAGAAAGAGTGTGAGCTTTCACGAGATAACTGCGTAAAAGCTATTTTCCGGTTTTTTTGGCCGTGTTCTGTAGGTTTTTTCTGCGGTAGACATTATCAAAGGCGACACCTCATCAGTTTCAGGCGATACATTATCTCCTTTGAAAATGTCTACCGCAGTGGTAGACGAAACGCTAGGCATAAAACCTGCAGACCACGGCCAAAAAAAACAACAAACTTTCTCGACATATGCCAAAATAGTTTCAAAAAGGAAATATGTCAATGTTGTTGATTGACTTCTGAAACATTCTATATAGTACAAGATGTTCTCTGATATTGGTCAGTTGCAATTTTGGCACTTTCCATATAAGAGAACATCTGACATACTTCATATTTCAAAACTCTTTTGACATACGTCGAGAAGGATTTTTTTCAGTTTTGGGGATGGATACAGATTTTTGCCTCTGGAACGTTAAGATAAGTATCTGTGCAATAATAATAATAATACTAATTATGATAGTGATAAAAAGTCTTTATTTTTTAACACAACTGAAACAAAGAGGCGGTATTCAACTCTGTTGCTCTTCCATACAACATCAAATTCTTTGCTTATAAAGTAAGGCATGAATAACACATTTCCTTTGCGAAAAATGCAATCAATTTACGCAGTAATTTATCTGGGTACATAAGAAAGTTATCCTTTCTACACCTGTATATAATACTTTCAAACAAAACTGATTTCCACAAAAAAAAGAGATTTTTGTTCAAAATTCTATATTTTCATACAAAATGAAAACCGACGCGACGGGTCAAAGCTATATGCACTGCGACTTCAGGGTTCTGAAGGTTTGTTAGGGTTTACCAAAGTCTGTGCGTAAATATTTCTTGGAAATTGCTGGGATTATGTTAATTTTATAGGAAGGACTTTCAATCAAGATGAGGTTGGGGCGCCTTGTGAGACCAGGTAATTACTGCCAGTCTGCAGGTTTATTGAACCACTTCCTGGTGGGTTTTACATTGCTTGTGATCCACTGTTTGGAACCTTTGGTGTAGTAATGAATATTGCTGGAGTTTTTTCCAACACTAAACCATTATTTTAACACCACGACACGTGTTTCGATCACCAAGTGATCATCTTCAAGAGGAAGATCAAACTACAGTTTGATCTTCCTCTCTCTCTCAAACCACAGTTTGATCTCTCTCTCTCTCTCACACTACAGTTTGATCTTCCTCTTGGAAATGATCATTTGGTGATCGAAACACGTGTCGAGGTGTTAAAATAACGGTTTGGTATTGGGAAAAAACTCCAGTAATATTCAGGTTTTACATTAGATGAGAATAGAGGGCGACAGATTTTTGTAAAGTTCTTGATAATTCTATCTTTGTCTGCTGTATTGCATGTTTACATTTTTTTATGTATCATTCATTGAGTTTTACTCGATCATGTGACATACTGTGCTATTGAGGCAAAACTTCCACTAAACAAAGTCGCAAAATCGTTTTAGTCACACCATTTTTAATTCAAGAACAGCTGGACCGATTTTTATGACTTCTGATTCGTTGGTTTTGTCTCCACCCAGAATAGCAGAATAACCATTGAATCATTAGAAAAATTAAGAAGAAAATTGAAAACTAAACAAATTGACGACGTTTGGTTTGTTAGGTTAAGTATGACAGTTGTTATGGTGCGCTTAGAGACAGTTGAGGTTATTACCAGTGTTGCCAATGATGAATCGTCAAATTACTCACAAGTGTATCTGAAATTACCCATTGTTTGCCAGGACCCAACATTTTGAAAAGTCGGTATTTTCAGATGTCAAATGCAAGAAATATGTTGCTTTAAAAGTTGATCTCCTCGTCGATTGATAAGAAATGTTCAATACCTACGATTTTACTCCTCAAGGCTCAATTAGGGAAAATTGTCCATTTCAATTTCAAAAGCGGCAAAGGAGTGAATAAATAGAATAAATGAACTTGCCTGTTGATACGTGCAACAGCAATGTATTTTAAAAGAACTGCAGGACTATACTTCAAACTATGAAGAGATGAAAAAAATTAATTCGGTATAATATGTGCGAGTAGCAGTATTAACGGCGATGCTATTGGCGCTAATTCAAAATAGCACATCATAGCGAATAGCGAAAAATCAGATTTGATAAAGGTTAAGTAGTGAACACGTTTTATATTTAATTGTTGGCAACCCTTATTTCCGTCATAACTCCCAATATCATTGTACAAAATACTGACCGGATGTTTACCCCATTGAAAGCTCGATTGCCCAAAATAAATTTGGTTAGGAAATTACCAGGAAGGAGCTCTAATTGCCCATGACCCTAGTAATTACAAAGTCATTGGCAACACTGGTTATGTCACAATAGAAAAAAGTCAGCAATATCCATCACTCAAAATTTACTGCTAAGCATGAAAATGATCTGGCAACACTTGCCGTGTAGTTTTTCAAGAGACCTCGTATAAGACTGTGAATACGATGAATCATGGATCAACGCGTATGGGCAGCAAAATGAACAGCAGTCGACTTTGTGCGAGTTTCATTTCAAGTTAAATTCTACGTTATAGAAGAACATAGAACGGTGAAATAAGGAAAACCAACAAACGCCGTCGGATCATTCTTCACCAAAACATTTTATCTTATAATCGACTATTAGATCACTAAAACCATTGAATTGATGCCTGATCCACTGTTCAGTCTTGATTTGGCACACAATGATTTTTTGTTCCAGAACGTCAAGAATAAATTGTGAAAACAACGATTTTCGAAGAAGCTGTTCAAAAAGCATGTTTTGGACATATTTCAAGAGAAATGGAGAAAATGTATATGAATAGTTTCAACGCTTGCAAACATTTTCAGGCCATAAAGGGGAATATTTCGAAAAACAAAGTAATTGTCAGTGACAAATATTTTTTTTTCATTCTTGGGGTCAAAATATATACAGTGTCATCCCCAAAGTATGCACTATATGGAAAACTTATTTATTAAGGGTTTTTCGACCAAAAGTTATTTCTGATAAAAGTTTGTGCATCCCCTAAAACTAAACATGCACCAACAAAATACAGTAAAACACACGTCATATACGAGGAACCTTCAAATATTTGATTTTGAGACAATAGTAAAAAACTTTTATTGTTGTTGTCTTGTTGTTATTCAAAAAAGTTGTTCAGCATTAAAAATACACCCGGATTTGAAGTCATGGCTATCTAAGTGAAGTTTTATTTTTTTACTATTTTTTCTAATGAGCACTACGAAAAAAATATTGCTGAAACGATAAATAAACAGTATTCTGTATAAGACGGTTCATTTTAAAAGCCTGTAATATTACGAATTACAAGAACTATGGTGTGAACTACGTTTAATTTTATTGAAGAGTAAAATAATTATCAAAGTGTTTGGTGCAAAGTTATTTTTAGTTTTTGTTAACACCGAAAATTACTCAAAATTATACAGTACTGTAACAAGAACTTGATATTCAATAATATCAAATCGCAAAACATCAACATGAAATAGGTATTTCGAAACGAACTCGTTGATTTTCTGGAGATTTTCTTGTCTAAAATAATTCTCCAAAATAATCTCCCGATAAGGTTTCTAGAAAAAAACATAATTTTTCATTTCCACTTGAAAACCCAGTTTTGTGTTTAGCAACATTATCGTGAAATTTTTCGTCCTGTTGTTGTGTAGTTATTGCATTTGCTTAGTTTCATAAGATTCAAAAAGTCCTTCTTTCCTATCTAGGTATTTTTACTTTACTTCGGCTTGGTCTATCTAAGGACAAATCTAAAAAAATACTTATTGTGGAGCTACTGAGCATGGTAATTTTCATGAGATTTATTATGACCACTCGACATAATACAGTTTTTCTCAATAAAACAGAAAAATTCAAGTTTGTCACACCCACAGACTATCACTGACTTGAATAATAGCACTTCCAAGTGAAAACACGATAGACGAGAAGATGAAAGAAAACTTCAGAAGCAGAACGTCTCCTCGAAAGTTTCTGAAACCCCAACCGAAATAGATTTTCCTTCATCACTGATATATTTTCCAACTTACCAGAAACCGCTCTGGGGCACTTCAATTTAACTTCACTTCGAAAATCAGGCCAATCCTCGGACTTGCCACGGCGACGCCTGCCGTCGCGGCGCCTACCGCATATAATTTATCTGTTTCAACAATCCAGCATTTTCTAGAAACATATGAGGGACGAGTTTTCCTTTCGTTCTACCCACGTTTACTGCTACTATCACGCAAGAGGTGGGATTGTGACATCTCGAAATTAGATATGTTAATTAATTACACGAGTCAATCAGAAGATCAACAAAAAACATGCTCGTTTTGTCCAGAAATGCAAATTGAATCCAAAAAAAATGGAAATGGTCTCGGTCTTTGGATAAAATCATTTATATAACTAATAACTTAATATTCATAAGCTGTAAATTAGAACGAATTGTGACCTATCTGTGTATTTCACCTTCACTGTCTATAGTGAAAGTAAAAGTTTTAAGAGTTTGACTACAAAAGACTTTAGGATACTTTGTACTTGACATTTCAGTGCTAACCAACCCCTTCTATAAATTGCCAACGTATACCGCAATCAGTTATAGACATTAGGTACATTAATAGTTAGAATATAAAAAATAATTATTTCATACACAAGGCAATGTTTACTATATTTTTTTAAATAATAAGAACAAAAAATGAAAGACAATATATTCTTCATTAAAGCATTTGATATTCTAACATCGTTGATTGTTCTTCATAAATAGCAAATTGGATTTTTGTAACAAGAATATTTTCGAAAGCTACCAGAAAGGAAAAATTTCTAGGCTTACATCTAGGCTTCTTCATTGCTGATGTTAGATGTTGGAACTGTTTCCAGTGGTATGAACTACCCAAAATCCACAAGAAGGACGTTCCATTAAGACCGATCATCAGCTCTAGAGATTCGGCTACTCAAAATTTGTCTAAATTTTTACTCCCCATAATACAACCATTACAAGGAAATACATCGTCTTTTGTGAAAAATTCAAGGCATTTTGTCGAACTACTAGGGGCAAATGAAGTCACACAGGAAGATCAACTAATCAGTTTCGAGTTGGAAAGCCTTTACATCAACGTTCTAGTCGAAGCAGCTATCCGAAAACAGGGACCTGGAAAATAGAACGAGTTTACGTATAGGACTGAAGGACAAATTCTTTACACAATATGAGGAACTGCCAATGAGATCGCCACTTTCACCAGTCATAGTCAACATATATATGGAGTGGTTCGAAACTCTGGCCATTGAAGAAGCCCATAAGAAACCTCGTGTCTGGTTGAGATACTTTGACGAAACCTTCATAATATGGGAATACTGAACTAGACGCCACAGCAAATTGCTATTCTTAGACGTATTGGTGAAGAGGACCGACACTAAATGGGAATCTGTTTGAAAATCTGGGAAACTAAATGGGAAACATCTGTATACCGAAAACCCACTCACACGGGACATTATCTGAAGCACGAATCCAACCACCATTAATCGACTAAAAGAGGAATCATCAAGACTCTATTAGACCGTGCTTTCGGGCTCTGTAATACGAAGGAAGGTCTTGAGAAGTTACCAGACATCATCAAAAATGATCTTAAACGGAATGACTACTCCAAAGCGATGCTGGAACAGACTTTGGCTAAAAGACAGCAGGAGCCTCGCAAGGAAGAGATGCCGTTACAACCAGTACTTGCACTTCCCTACATCAGAGGATTATAGGAAAGGATAAGTAGAATTGGATCCAAGTACAACATTAGAACCTGCTTCAGATCCGGAAATACTATCCGTATCAGCCTCACGAAAACCAGGCCACCAAATGCGGAATGCGATTGCATTTACCGGATACCCTGTGATTGCGGAAAATCTTATATCGGTGAAACTAAGAGGCTTTCGAATGTTCACATTGCCGAGCACAAGAAACACACACCGCGAGGGGAAACCAGCAAATCAGGAATTTCAGAGCATGTTTGGACCCATCAACATATCATCGACTGGTCCCAAGCTGAGATCATGAACATTGGTTCAGGAGGAAATTCAAGGAAGCCGCATACATATTGTCCAACAATGTATTCAGCGAAGCTAGCGTTGAGATACGCAATATATGGAAACCCATAATCAAGCGAAAAATGTCCATCTCCCGCTAAACGGTCAACTCCCGCTAAACAGTCATCTCCCATTAAACCGGTGAAGCGTAAAGAAGAAAGAGGAGAAAAGTGAAAGTACTGGAATGTCCCATAAATAGTCATCTCTCGGAGGAATTAGTCCAGTCATCACCCGAAGACGATTGTGAATACTAACAATCGAAACGTCGTGAAGTAACTTGGCTTGGAGTCTCTTGATTTTTTATTCTTCATTTTCATTTTTTGTTCAATTGTTCTATTTAAATTTCAAGTACTACAGGAAAATCCTTAAGGCGCTCTAAGAGCGGTGTCTGTGCGAAAGTAGCGATTCACATATGATTTAAATCGCTCCACATAAACGCAGTTCTCCAAATGAAGGAGTTCTTGAACAGTGAAGTTCGAGGTGTACTGAGTTGAATCTCAAAACGATGAGTAGCCACAGTCCGTCGCTTATTTCTGATATATACCGCTCTTGGTGGAATCAAATGTACCAGGCTGTTTCTGTGAAGGCTAACTTAAATTTTGCGAAATTGCACTTCTGAACTAAACTGATAGACAGAATATCTGATTAGATAAAAAACAAGGTGTTTCTCAACCGAATCATTTCAATGAAAGATCATGACCATGAAATTAGGTAAGTACAGGTTTCAGTGATGCCCAATCGATATTCATTGACTGATCTTCGGTGATTTAGTTGCAGTCAATTGAGTCTGTGGTTCTTATTACAAATTTATTGCACAAGAACTGTCAGCGAAAGTAAATATTAATGGCTAAACCACTTGAAACTTTCCATTAATAACATTCTTATATCTGTTTGATGTTACAACACTGTCGAGATGTTTTCATTACCCATAAGAAAATTTTGAGACTAATGGCAGGAGTTTCCTATGATCATTCATGTAGAAATATTTTCCCTTCTTATAAAATAGAATTGAAAATCTATACCATTTATAAAAGTACATGAACTACAATTGAAATTTTCATTATCTTCTGATGTGAACTTTGGATTTATCTTCAACTTTTGCTTTTATCTTTTTTTCAACTGGAAATTCTAATGTAAACACGTTTCTCACATCACAACTTTATCAAGAATTGAGTTGAACATATCTAGTTTATCTGGTTTGAATAATGCTCAATATAGTTTCAGATTGATGAGATCTACATCCCAAGCAATGACGGAAATCGTTCACACTATTGGCCATAAAGATTTGGATATCTGCACTCGCTTTGACAGGGTTTCACATGACATATTATTAAGAAAACTTGGTATTAGAGGCATAGAGTATGATCTAATACATTCTTTTTGGGCAGATAGGCTGTGATATATATTATGTAACAATGCTAAATCTGATACCAAAATTGTCAAACATGAAGTACCTCAAGGATCCGTACTTGATCCCCTTTCGTTTATTATCTATATAAATGATTTTCCTACATATTTCGATATAGCAGACGTTTTTTTATATGCCGATGATGCAACTTTTGTCATGAGTAACCAACAAGTGGAGGAGTTAGATCAGTTGTCAAGTGAAACACTGATAAAATGCGAAACTTTAGCGCTAATGTTCTATGCTTGAACGAAAATAAAACTCAGGAAATAACTAGCGCAAATAGATCCCGAATATTGACGGTGACAAAAAGGTGTGTTTACCTACCTAAGACTCCACGTTGACAAATTAAATTGGAATGGGCATACGACATCGTTATGTAAAAAGCTCTCAAGGTGTCGCTACGCATTGAGAGGACTGAGGAGTTTAGTTTGGAATGATGTGCTGAGAATTGCATATTTTGGTATGGCTCACTGCCACATAAACTAGGGAATACTGATATAGTGTGCTTCATTCTCCAAAAAACATAATGGGAGATTTAGAAAAAGTTGATTCCAAAACCCTGCTAAACCAATCTTTATAAAATGAGTCATACTTACATTATTTTCCATTTATATTCTAGAAGCAATATTGTTTGTAAATAAAAATAAATGTAATAGTGGCTCCAGGATTCACAATCATGACACAAGACACAAAGACTTCATGAGGCTACCGAAGATGCATATCAAAACAAACCTACAAACGGAGTTTCTTCTTATATTGAAGTTCAAAGTAAAAAATTTATTTGTCACCCAAGCTATCTATAAGATCGATGAGATATTCAATTGTCAGGGGTCCTGATATATGTATATGTGTGTGTATATATGTATATATAAGTGTATACATGTATATTATGTGTATTTATATTGTTAATGTCCATATTTGACTCATAACTGTTGTAGTGCGAAATTTTTTCTTATGTAGTGTATGTATATTTTTTATATTGTCTGTAGGACAATTTTGTTATTGCAGATATTTTCGAATGTAACAGAAAAACAGAAATAATGAAAAAAACTGTAGACAAAAATCACCTATACTGAAATAATGTTTGTAATAGGGGTTAATTTTCGACAAACTGTAAACGTGGAGAAGTTGATGGCCTTGGAAGGGTGAAAGAAACAAACTTGAATCTAGTAGCCTTCGTAGAAGCCTTCGTAAGAGAATGAAAATATAAACATTGTCAAACTTTTTGACACAAAATCAGATTCATTTCTGAAGCAAAATTGACCTTCAAGAACTGAAACCATGTGATGATGTGATGCTCATCAGAAAATCTGATGGAACTACAACTATAAAAATGTAGTTGATTTATTTTAGCTCTCTATACTGTTTATCTTTCTTACTTGATTTCAAATTAATGCAGCCCCAGGTAATTTCCATATTTCCTGGCGTTTCATTTCGCAATTTTCCCGATGACCTGAAACTGTGTACCGGCTCATGAATATATACTGCGCGTATCTTTTGATCAGTTGTTAAAGCGCTCAGCGATGTATACATTTGCGAGGATGAATTATATTAAATATAAAGTGAAATGGCATAAATCTACGAGTAAAATTACGCTCGAGAGTATGACGAACTTAGAGTTGAACTAATTGTCGGATGTCTTTTTTTGCTTATTTCACTGAAGATCTCGCATATCGGTTGACTGATGTTTCGTGTTTGAACTTAGCAGGGTGATGTAGAAAGAGCGCGTGGGTTCAGTAAGAAATTGAGAAAAACACGATACGAGCTTCACCTACTTTTCAAATTTCACATAATGAGGTTGATTAGACAGATATTTGTTATAATTCATGATGTAAATAGTTAACTGTTACAAAAAACAGACGCAAGAACGACATAAAAATATGCAAATAATGCATGGTCAGATTCGAAAAGTACAAGCAAATCAGAAGCATAAGCTAGAAATAAGGTGGGTCTCAAAACAGAGCCACGCGGGACACCAGAAATAACACCGTGCAAGTCGGGAAAACACGATTCAACGCCTATTTTGCAAAATCTATCGGATAGAAATGTGACTATCCACCGACGAAGCTTTTATTGTCATTGGTTCGGACTTCTATTGACTAAATGTTAACAGATCCGAAATGAAAACGAATGAATCAGAATTTATAAAAACTAACGTATTCAAGAAACACTTTATTGTGAGATTTTTCACTGAACAGTTTTAAAAAAACGCAACACGTGTTTCGCGTGTCTTTACTGTAAAGACACGCCCGAAGAAGCCATTGTATGGCGAAACAGCCAGTCTGGATTTTTATGAAAAAAATTGTAAACCTGATTGAGGTAGGCGGGAGCCCTGTTGGGGTCTTTTGCGACCTCACTATGGCTTTCGATTGTGTCAATCATAATAAATTATTAATGAAATTAGAGACATATGGAGTCAGGGGTGTTGCACTTCAATGGATTACAAGTTTTTAACAGGATAGAACTCAGTATGAAAGCATAAAACATAAATGTAGTGATGGGATAATAACAAAACATTCAGATAAAATCAAACTCGATATGGGACTGCCGCAGGGATCAATTTTAGGTCCAATCCTTTTCATTCTCTACGTTAATGATATATAGAGAATGTTTTAGTGAATGAAATGTACACAGCATACGCTGACGATTTTACGTTAATTCTATCAGATTTTGATGATGACCGCCTTGAAGAAAAATGCAATGTATATATGGAAAAGTTAATTGCCTACTATAGTAGTGGTAATGACCTACATTTCAACCAGTCGAAAACACAAATCGTAAGGTTTCAAACTAGGCAAAAAACGTTTCAGCAAAAACTCACTTTAACATCTGATAATGAACCGAAGGGCAGTACTGCAGAAACCGTGAAATTTTTAGGTGTATATGTTGATGAGTTTCTTAGCTGGAAATCTCATTGTGAACAGTTAGTGTCAAAGTTAGGTAGCATTTCATTTCTTTTTTAGGAATTTAAAAGAGGCACTGGAACAGAATCAGTTGATAACTTTTTATCAAGCTCAAGTAAATTCACGACTGAGGTATGGGTTGTGTCTGTGGGGTAATACTATCCATGCACGGGATGTTTTCATTACCCATAAGAAAATTTTGAGACTAATGGCAGGAGTTTCCTATGATCATTCATGTAGAAATATTTTCCCTTCTTATAAAATTTTACCTCTAGCAAGCTTATATATTCTTGAAGTATGCGTCTATATATTCATGAATATTGACAAATTTTATAAAAATTCCAACATTCATACATTGAACACAGGGCAAAAAAATGATATTCACGTTCCATATGCGAGACTCAATATTACTTCAAATTCTCCTAATTTTATTGGACCTAGGATATATAACCATTTTCTGAAATGATAAAAGCAACAAAGACATTATTTTGCTTCAAAAAAGCTTTAAATGACTTCCTATTGGAGAAATGTTTTTGCTCACTAGATGAGTATTTCAATTTTTGATTAACTTGTGCTTGTTTAATGTATTTTCATGCACTTTTATTGTGACACCCAATTTTGTGGTATTTTGTTTCGTTTTGTAACCACTTTATTTTATTGTATTTTATTAATGACTATTCCTATACATTCTAGATGTCAAAAGGAAAATAAATATTATTATTATTATTATAAACACTTGTTGCGTTTTTGTAAAACTGTTTAGTGAAAATCTCACAATAAGATTTTTTGAATACGTTAATTATGGATTTTTATCAAGTATCTGCCAATTCCATTATAAAAACAATAAACAACGAAGGATAAACGAAGGATTATTATGAAATGAATTATATTGTGTAATGGAAGTCGGAAAATTGGTTTGAATAAACAAATGTTATCAACAATGAGAAAAACTGAACTGAAAAATTGAACTAGCTCATACTTTATGAAAATCCTTATCACAACTCATCAATACTATATAAGATTGTCACTACGAAAAGTTTACAGACCCGCCACACCTGTTTCGATTCCTCAAGCAGAACTGATTCAGAAAACATGACTAAAATATCAATATTTTGCAAAAAAGACTATTTCATCCGCATATGTTAATCACAGTATTCAAGTGTATTATACGTAATTCATTTAGCTTCTTTTCAACAGTCCACCCCAAAAAAAAGGATGCGGAAAACATGCAATAGATCTTTCGACATTTTCATTATCATCTAACAGACATTTGCATTTCAAATATTTCATTCATACGTGTTCTAATTCACTTATGGGTATACTACATACTTATTGGTGATGAAAGGCGATGAAGTTCAATTGTTTCCAGAATTAACCAGAACCACTTGTTTTTCCAATTAACCTCAATAATTCCACTGGGCGCCTTTACTAATGAAGTTCACTTTTGAAGAACAGGTAAGCAGAAAAATTGTCAACAAGTGATGAACAGAATTGCTATCTCAAATAACGTGGAACATTCTCAAAATAAGAGATGACGATAATATCATACTGTGGGGTAAACCACTAAAATCTAGCAGATTCGGTGGCAAAATGGTGTCAGATACCTATAGCTTATACACTCCTCAGGAGCTCTGACCATATTTCCTGCATTGTATGGTACACCGGTTTAGGCACTGGACAATGAGATACAAACTGTCACGAAAAGTGGCAGAAAGAACCAAATTAGTTTGAAGGTGATTGAAAATGTTTCATGATAAATTTCACTAGTTCGGACTTCCATTGTCTAATATATAAAATGATTTGAAATCCCTGAAACAACTAAAAAAGAGGAATTAAAAATGAGATGACCGTTTTGGCGGGAGTTGGCCATTTTTCGCTTGATGATGGGTTTCCATATGTTGCGTATTTCTACGCTGGCTTGGATGAATACTGTTGGACAACATGTATGCGGCTTCCTTGAATTTTCTCCTAAACCAATGTTCCTCTCTGTGCAAGATCTCATCGTTAGTTCACTACGTTTCCACGAGATTCCAAGTCATTTCAGGTTTATTTTCGTTAATATAATTTTCAGCTATCTCATTTTTAATTCCTCTTTTTTAGTTGTTTCAGGGATTTCAAATCATTTTATATAGTAGACAATGGAAGTCTGAAATAGTGAAATTCAAGAACCAAATTAGTTATATTAGATCTAACAATTTTAGCAGCCAGTGGAACCTACGGCCTGATGACTTCGACAATTGCGGAACTAGCCAAATGTTACATCCATGCTCAATCCCTAAAGATATGGGATGGAATCAAAGGATGCAATCTTGTCAGGATCACCTTGGGCGACCCTGGGAAGCTGGCGCCGAAGAAATATCTGGCGATGACCAGGAAAAATCTACGCTTAACAGTAAGATTTCTGACTGGTCAACTAAGGAAACACCTCCATAATATGGGGCTAATGGACACACCTCTATGCAGGATGTGTGAACAGGAAGATGAGACTGTCAGGCATGTCCTATGCGAGTCCCCGGACTTATCGTCAATAAAAGAGTGTGTGTTCGGAGAGTCTTGGCCTACACCTGCCGATATAAAGGAGATGTCTCCCTGTGACCTGTCCGCCTTCCTGGAAAGGACAGGATGGACGATGACCTAGGAGGACAACTCTTTGGGAGGATGTACAATGGGTCACATGTGGCCTAAGTGCTGTGGGCTTACACTCACCCTCCCTACTCTACAGATACAGATATAGATATATTAGATATATATGATGAGCCTTTGTGGTTCCTTCTACAGCTTTTTTTATATACTTCTTTTGGTGACGTTACTTTTGGTACGTTGTTCAAAAAATGGGTTATTAAAAGTATCAACCTGAAGGTTCTTCAAGGATCCAATCACCTCATATTTGTCTCTGTGTAATGATTTTCTGGAAGCCTACGTTTATTCATTTTTTCAAGGTACAATGAGATGAATGCTCTTGAAAAAGCACCAGAATATTCACAAACACTATGATAACAATAATCTATAACTGATCAAAATTAATTCGAATTTCGGATGATTCAAGAAGTTCTAGAAATAGAGTTGACCAAGAGATAGTTTTCTCTTTTGCAGTTTCACTATAAATATCCAGTTAGTTGAAACAAGACACATCACAAAATATATCGATAAAATCAGCAAACGTTGGGATTTCTCAAATGTGTTCTTTGTATAATCTGAAAATTTGGAATGAGAAGCAGAAGCCATAACAGTAATGAGATCAACTGATTTCATATCATGTTAATGAAAACTGTTTTCATTAGAATGATTGTTCTAGAATACCTTCTTCTTGAGTTTTAGATTTTTTTTCACTACCATGTGAAGCATGATCTTATGTATGAAAGGAAAGATTCTCTTTATTCATCTCTGAAGACGTCTAGAAATGCATACATACTATGTAGTGAAATAGGTTTCTGAGCTCAATAATTTGCGTGTTGAGTGAATGTTATTTCTAACAACTAGTCATTTTTGGCGTTTGTTATGACGAAATGTTCAAATCAATATAATATAACACAACCTGAGGAAGCTATTGTATAGCGAAACACGTGTTGCAGTTTTGTACATTGTCCAGTAAAAATCTCACACACAATAAAGTGTCTTTTGCCTATTATTTGGAAATGACTGTATGTTATGGAATCAAAACAAAACTAATGGCCTCAGGATAGTTCCTTGAGGCGCGCCTACATCGATTGTAATTCGAACGCAATTATAGAGAGTATTTATTTCTTATTCTTCAACTACTAATTCAAATGTTTCTCTAAGTCATTTTAACGTTGCAAGACACTAGTTTCGAATGACCTATACTCTTTCGTGATATGACCTTGCAGATCACAAGCCAGACCAGCAAATCGTCAATTTTCCAACGACCGCAAGTTGATGCCGAAAATATACGTTATTAATGAAACAGGAAAATCCACTACGTCATGTTTAGTCCACATTTGAAGGATATAAATGATTTTATTCGATGCAAATTTGTTGTTGAAAAGCAAACAAACGTAAGGCGTGAAAAAACCGCTTCAGGAAATGCTTCAAATTAGTCACGTTAGGAATCTTGTCAGCCGAAGGCACAATAATATACATGCTGGCATCAGGCCAAAATGTTCGAGAGATTATGTGATGTTGTGAATTACATCAGTACATGAGGAGCAACAATGTCTTTCCTAATGAGAATAAGAAATTAAATGAATAGTTAGTTTTCTGGAGGGACGAATAGACCCACTTACTTTGGAACTAACCCAACCTAACCTATACTTCCTGTAGTTAGCTTAAGAAAATAATTTCACACGCAATAATCAAGTATAAAGGTCTATTATTCGCACATAAAAAATCCTCCGAATGGCTCATTTGTTTTGTCCAACGAGTTAGTTATATAAAATATTAATATTTTCTCTGAAATATCCTTTAGATTGGGAAAAAATTGTTGGCTTTTACTTCTCCATCTTTATATAAAAAATTGGATAACTCCAAAGGAGGGAAGAGAGTTATCAAGTTCAAAATAAACTTTTTACGTACAAAGATGTGTAGATCATGCACAATTTTTTGTATGAAGCCGCAAAACTTTTTTTCCCTAAAACTTATCTCTCCAATAATAACAAGACTCCTATGTCTGAGATTTAATCAAATAAGCGTTTTCCCTAAAAATTAAACTCTCCTAAAAATGTACTCGTTTCAATTAATGATTTATATTGTTACCGAAACAAATAAAAAAGTTGAATCTTGAACACACTGGCTGATAGTCCTGATTGCTATGGCCACGCATATTGATAGTAGTGATACGAACAGATGTATCTACTGAGGAGTGAAAATAACAAATATTGTTTAGCAAAATTAATTTCTTGATCAAACATGATATAATGCGGAATTGTGTAATAATAATAAACGAGATAAGGTCCATGTATTTAAGGATAAGTGTTTCACCGGAACCAATGAAAAAATTGAACTCTATACGGTTCAAAGCAAATAAAGCAATAATAATATGTCAAGGGCAAAGTCGTTTCTATTTATCTGATGATTATTTTCAGACTTCAAAAATATTCCTAATGATACGTTGTAGGAATAATTTTGTATCTATTTTATTTTAATGACTCATGTGTGTTCTCAATGTTGGACAAAATAATTTACTAGTATTCAAGGAAACGTCGAACGAAAAAGTAATAATAATGAAAATAAATGTTCTGATCATAGAAGTTTTCGAAGGAATACCTTATCTGTTCTCTAGCCCCTAGATTATATAAGTTTGTCAAAAAATAACAAACATTGTGTCCGGAAAAATGAAGAAAGCTGTCGTTCGTGGTACTAGCCAAAATAAAACTACCCTCGTCCCTGGATTGAGTAATGATATTATTTTTGATTTTCATTTGTTGTTCACTAATTTTCACTTATACATGTTAATTATACATTTCTCCAAATGTCTATACTGCAGATTACTCTCATTATTAATAATGATTACTATTCTCACAGTTGTTCAGAATCATTTGCGTGAAACTTACCAATTTTTCTCGTAAAATTGAAAATAAACGTGACAATACAATGATAAGATTATACCCTCTCCTTTTTTCGGGTATAAATCGAAAAATATCGATCCTACGGAAAAAATTGATAGGTTACAAAATTGTAGGAAAATTGATTTTAAAAAACTTTGTTTATTACAATTTTTCTCGTAAAATTGAAAATAAACGAGTTGTTCGAAAAAAAATTTCACCCAATCTTTTCGGGTAAAAATCGAAAAATATCGATCCCACGAAAAAATTTATAGGGTACAACATTGTAGGAAATTTGATTTTAAAAAACTTTGTTAATTACAATTTTTCTCGTAAAATTGAAAACAAACGAGTTGTTCGAAAAAAAAAAATCACCCTCTCTTTTCGGGTATAAATCGAAAAATATTGATACTAGGAAAAAATGAGAACCACAATTGTAGGGAATTCAATTTCGAACAAATTTAGTGACAAATATTTATGTCGAAAAAAATAAACATTGGGGTGGAAGAAAACGTTGGCAAGTAGCCCATGTTTGTTACTAAATTTTCGGTCGGTAGCCAGGCGGTTCGACGTGGGTGCTTTGTTCAGTCACTCGAATTGACTGCCGTGTTGGTCGGTGGTTCAAGCCACAATCTGAACGATCGATTTTCACTTGCTATCGTCCAACCCGTGTTAGGAATCGCACGTTGAAAGGTAAAACCTCGTAAATCCTTAGCTCGCACAAGTTTCAACTTCTGAGGGTTGTCGTTCGTAGGGGTGCGACAACTGGTTAACGGAAAACCAGATTTTAAACCAGAAATATCAATATGAACCGTTCTGTTATTAGAGAGTCGTAGATACATTGAAAAAAAAATTTGAAGCACTTTGGCCATATATGGAAGTTGATATGGCGCCAGTTCATTTAATTACCATCAATATTGAAGATTTGTTTATGTTTTCACTCTATCATGTTGAAGTTCACTCAGTTTTTTATAAACTGTTTTTCAATTTTGATTAGTTCAATAAATAGACAATTGCAAATAGACAACAAATTATAGAAAGCCTATCGATGTGAATTCACTAAAATTGTTTTTATTAAGTTTCACGAAGTAAAGTAGAAATTCACAATCTACGACAGAAATATCTCCTTTCAGTGCATTTCTTGCTTCATCAGTTCCCGTACATTTCTCAAATTGGATTTGATTAGAAACTGGTTCTGGTAAAAATTACTTGCAGAAGGCAAAACAACAAATTTCCATTATTTATAGCAAATCAACTAGGCGAATAAATCCATTCCCAATATATGACACAAGTGAAGGTTATTGCTATTTACATGAATACCAGCTTCAATAATAAATAATTGGAATTGCATCACGACTTCTAAGATGGAGAACGAAACCCACTCAGAAAAGTGATTGTGAAAAAATATCTATCGTGTACTTCCACTTTTGTACTGGTATAAATGGAAGAAACTGCAATCGAAGCCAATATCTACAAATCGAACACTTTGACAGATTGATGAAAGAGTTTAATACGGAATTTTATGCATTCGGGAGGCGAAAGTCTCCATCTGTAATTAATAATGACAAGGGAAGAAACAACTGCTCTAATCAGAGCCACAGAACCATTTCTGTGGTCAGAACAATATCTAATAAATTCCAAGACATACTCAACTTCGGCAGTTAAAATTAAATGAAAATGGAATTAACTGAAAACTAGTTATGACTAGATGAACACACATAAAAGACGAAGGTTACATAAAAACCTACTTAATCGAATTATTTCACGACTTTGAAATAAAAGTGAAAAGCCCAACATCTGTCGCTGGCTGCAGGTAGACGGTATAAGTATTTAGAGAAGATGGCTGTGCATCCCAAAAGTTCAGCCGAAAGCGTTCGGAAAAAACATATGCCGCTCAAAGAACCACGCTCCATATGTGATATGATGGGCGGCAGAAGACGACCACCTGCTTCTTTCGTCTTTAGGGACACGCTCCGAATTTCTTCTATTCATACAGGGTTGTATACACAAAACATCCTAGTATTGAAGAAGATAGAAATCCACAAAACCCCTTTTACACTGAAATGCACAAGCAGTGCACGAAAAATCCTTAAGATTTGGATTTAAGTCACTGCAAATTATACGAGGTTTGTCTTTCATGTTTCAACAGATGACACTACTGTGGCATCACGATATTCGTAAAAGGCAAGTTTTTGAATTTATCGAATTTTTTCCGATGGATTGCTTTATCCAATAAAAATGAGCCAACGTTTCGAACAGATCAATAGACGAAACCATTAGATTATATTAGATCAATCGAATCAGCAGCAGCTTATAAACTGACAACATAGTTAAACCGAGTAAGTTTATTCAGCGAAGTTTAATGTGCAATTATAGTAAAGCCATGGTATCCTACAGGTCCGGTAGCAAGTTTATCCTTTTCTGCAGTTATACGGGACATATTGTTTAATAAAGATAACGATGAGATTGGAACCTTTGGTGTGAAAGTTGAATAACTTTTTTCGTTTGGTGTTAGGGCAATTGATCTCGAAAAAAGTTATTTAATAAAGATGACGATGGGTAAGTATCACCAAAGTATTGGGAACTCAAATTACATGGTAGCGCCGTGGTGGCGAAAGTGCAAATTACAGATGTCTACATTGGATTTAGGTTATACCTATATTCAATTATAACTGTTTCAATCCTAAACTAGTTTCACTTCAACTCTGAATCAACTTTTTTACGGAAACTGATGTGACAGCAACAAGATATTGTTACCCACAAGCCATACAGTCACACTGAGGACGTATAGTATTGATGGTTCCAATTTGATTCTGAATTGCTCATATTTAAATAGAGAAAAAGTTATATTCGACATAATCTTCACCAGCTCACTCGAAAAATGAGTATGATGACAGCGACGTCAATGTCTACTTACTAAGATGAACAATGGGTTTGCATCTATTTCAAAACATCAACACCAGTGACAGACTCGCTTACTTTGAACTCCCTATATGAACTCTTAGGTTAACAGTTTCAGTTTCATACAAAAATTTAGTTTTTGTCGGCTTGCAGCTCCAGGCTCCAGAAAAAAAGATTATTTTGGTTTTTCTGGCATTACTTGATCAGGGTATGGTGACCATATTCAAGGACAGAACACAAACACTACAGGATTTGAATCGCTGGAGATTATATCCATTTGGAAGAACGTTTTCAGGAGGTTTATTCCACATAAACGCAGTTCTCCAGATGAAAGAGTTCTTAAACAGTGAAGTTCGAGGTGTAAGAAGTTGAACCTCAAAACGATGAGTAGCCACAGTCCGTCGCGTATGTCTGATATGTACCGCTCTTGGTGGAATCAAATGTGCCAAGTCACTTGAACACTTCCCGTGAAAGTATCTATAGAAGAGAGACAAATCTCCAACTTTTCTTCGATGTTCCAGGCTATCAAGGTTGCACGTGATGTCCGCGTCTCCAATCAGGCAGATGGCTCTTTTCTGGAAGGAATCCAGCAACCTGAGGGTATGTTTGGGGGCAGAGCTCCATACATGAGAACAATACTCCAAAGAAGGTCTGATCTGAGCTTTAAAGTTGCTAAGGTGTGTACAGTTTTCGGTGTTCGGAACAGTGTTTCAAGCTTTAGAGAAGCAGCCTTTGCAATTTCAGCGACATGATTGTGCCAAGACATATTGGTGTCTATTCAGGAAGCTGGAGAGCCATACACAAAAATGATACGACAAGTCATAGCATCGAAGTTTGGCCAGCAAACCTCAAGCCACACACGGTCAAAGGCCTTAGAAATACCAAGCGGAACAGCTCTTGACTCTCCCTGTTTCTCGATTGCGTTACCTATACCTATATTCTTCAAGTTTTAAGTTTTCAATGACTTCAATTTCTGTTTTTAAATCGATAAGCAAATCATATGCGTAAAGAAACGACTAATTAACGTGTTTTGTCCACCTTTTTATCTTCTTTTACTAAAATGTATAGATATTTGACATCTTATAGCCCGGAAGATACTATGCAATTAAATGAGTCATCGCCGCAACTGAAAATTGTACCAATGGGAGTTTTTCCTAAAACTCAAGAACTTTAAAGGTCGGTTACCTCAGTGGCGGTGAAGCCAAAGGGCACAACGGGTGGAAGTTGTGCCCTGTGGCTGTTGTGGTGCAGCTTACCTTACTATTGGAGAAAGGGTCAAGAAAATGGCTAACTAATAAAACGTGAGAAGTACCACCTTAAATTAGTAAAAAACGCAGTTCAAGCAATGCTTGAACCAATAATCATCAATAATCAAAGTCCAGAAATTGTTCATTATTTCAATTCCAATAACTGACAGTCTTCTGGTACATTCATTTTTCCTAGAACCGACTTATGACTAAGTTTCACCTGATATCAGTTCTATTTTCACTAACTGATCCAATTGACTGAATGATTTCAACTACAAAGAGTTCTACAAAAACCGCGACACGTGCTTCGCTATACAAATAGCTTCTACAAGTGTAAGTGATGATGAGCTTTATAATTTTAATTACTTTTGTGGATTATTCTACTTTTATTAAAGTAGCTAGTTGCTTAGTAGTTCCTCTACTACGGTGGGCGCAGGTTCGATTCGTGCTAAGAACCACATGTTAAAAGGTGAGACCTCGTAAGTTTTATTTTTTGAGGGTTGTCGTTTTACACTGTTTTCCAAATTTTATTTTTTTGCCTCTTTTGCCATTACTATTTGATGTCGATTAGCCAATTCTTCTCTACGAATTCAAATTGAACCAAAACGCTGCCGAAACAGTCCGAAAATCAACCTAGCACTTGGCAATGATAGTGTTAATGAACGCACTGTTTGACGTTGGTTTGCTAAATTTCGTTTCGGAGATTTTTGCTTCGAAGATGAGCCTCAAACTGGTCGACCTACAGTAATCAAGGGCGATGATTTGAGGACCCTGGTGGAGACTGACCCATCACAAATGGTGCGTGGGGTGGCGAAAGAACTGGTTTCAAACATATTGCTTTTGCGTAACCAAAACGACCCTCTTTTTTAATCTGATCATCACGTTTGATAAAAAATGGATCCTCTACGACAACAGAAGACGTCCAAGACAGTGATTGGACATCCATGAGTCACCCAGGCACTTTCCTAAGGCGAAAACCCACCAAAAAAGACCATGTTTACTGTATGGGGGTCATAGTCTAATCAACAAGTTCAAAAACATGAAAAATACAGATAAAGGTCCTAAAAATATGAGCGATAGCTCATTCGATTCAAAATCACAGATCTTTTGGCATCTAGATAATTATAAAAAAAGATTTATTCAAGTATTATTTTGCTACTGGTCATGATTTCATTACATCAGTTTGTGTTGTAGTGGAAATACAACTGAATCATTAATCAAAAGAGAAATGAAAATTTCTATGTTTTTTACCACTATTACTTGTAACAAACGTAACATAACAACGTAACTAAAAAAACATAGAAATTTTCATTTCTCTTTTCATTATGATCTCCTACCACGTAGTAACGGCTACATCTATCAATTTATTGAATCATTAATCTGATTTTTCACTATCAGAATTATTATTAGGCATGTTTGCTTTTTTTATGGTATATGGCATTCGCCTTCAATCTTCCAGTTTACATGACCTACTTATGATGAGCTCATCGGATTCTGATTGTTTATAAACGATTTTCCCATTTCCACTATGATCTCCGAAACCTTGAACATGCGTACTATAATTATAACTTAATGACTTCGTATGAAATATTTTCATCAACGAACACAAAAAAATTACGGAGGATTAGTTCATTCAACGTTTGTAAAAATAAATTTTGAAACGTGAAATTCAAGAGTTTATTTACAGAACCTTTCCCTTTTGATCGTATTCATTGGGGAATAGAGAGTGTAGAAAGTGTACAGTAAAAAATCGAGTGATAGGCATTTCGCCTTTCAATTCATATGAAAAATCTTAAATCAACCGACCATAACATTCATTGCGAAACAAATGAACTGATGAATGTTTTTAGATTGATTTATTTTATTATTTCGCTATATGCTAAATGTTGAAACTCATATCAGTGTGCAGTTTTATGAAAATTTACTGAAAAAATCTAAAAAGTAATATATTATTATGTAACATAATTTTCCAGATGTTCTAACCGTGTAAAAAACTCGAGGAAACTTAATGAATTAGAGATCTTGTTTCAAAAAATTTATTCATAAGAGAGTTCTCAGTTTATCAATATTTTGATGAAGTCGTATCGGACGTTGAAAGACCAACACGAAGACTGAATTCACACCTTTTCACCGATCACCTCGAGTTATGAATACAGTCATAGATTTACTTTTCGTCAATCTACCTACTTGCAGAATAGCAAAATTAATTGCTTTCTGCTTTGACGGACTTTCTACTCCAATAATTCCTTAGAAATATATCAGCGATCCGGCAATTCATTCCAATTTCATTAAAGTTGAAATGCAAACACACTACCGAGCATGACTGCGTTTTTAAAACTGACGCTGATCCGTTCGATGAGCAAACTTATTGAAAATTTTCAATAACAAAGAAAATGTGGAGAAAAAGAAACTAATGAATCTGTAGAAAATATTTGAGGAAACTTTTATCCAAATCCACAACTACCGATAGTGTACATAACAAAAAGCCCTCAGGTCATCCGTCCATTCCGGAAGAACAGCAAGTGCAAATAATTGGTGAGACGGTAGTAAATCCTGAACAGTCTACTTATTCCTCTATATATTGATCAAAATTTAACAGGGGAACTGTATTTGAATATGCTGAAAACTACTGTTGACCCTCTCATTACATTGTCGAAGCGAATCCTAATGAATTTGATATGGATATTGTACTCCAACAAGATGAAGCACCACCACATTACTCCAGACAAGTAAGAAACTATTTGGATACTACTTTTTCCGGTCGTTGGAATGGCCGTCGAGGTCCTACAGAATGGCCAGCCCGCTCGCCAGATTTGACACCTTTGGACTTTTTTATGGAGCTATTTGAAGCAAAAGGTGTACGAAACTGAACCTGCTTCAATACTGGATATACGGCAGAGAATAATAAATATTTTTAGAGATATTGACATTAGTAATATCTCGTAAAATATCGGATAGGCTGTTCATATGTCAAGAAGTACAAGGCAACCATTTCGAGCATCTTCAGAATTGACCTCAAGCTTATAACCTCATATTATGTAGTTAAATGTCGATGTATTCAGGCAATTATTAAAAGTTCCGCCATTTTGTAGTAGGTGAAGATATTGACTTCATATTCTAGGGTTCTGAGGTATTCATCAGGAGCTTCAAAATGATGTGTCACAAGACCCACCTTTTCATTTATTTTTTTCCCTGATGGCGCCCAGTCGCCATCTTGAAAGTTTCATCTGTCAACTTCACTTCAAAATAAAGTATTCATGCATTAATTTTATTACATGAAATTTCAATTTTTTTAGTTTACCCGTTCAAAAAATAAAAGGGGGGACATTAAAGAAAAGCACTGATATATACTTTGATATATTACTGTATCAGTAATATATCAAAGTTTTGTCTCTTTCGGTGACAAAGTCGTAATATTGTGTGAGAAATGGGCGGGTTTTCTTCAAAAGATCAAAACTTCAATGCTATTTCATACAATACGTTGTGTAGCGTTCATGTGAGTGATATCTGTTTCAATTCAGTAAGAAATGTTTCGAGTGCAAACTTAAGGGAATAAGTGATTTTCGTGTAATTCAATGTCCATTTGAAAGTAGTTTCGAAAAGGATTTTTTTTCAATTTGTATCTGAAAGAAACTTCTGTGTAAAGAGTTTACTTAGAACTTAATTGCATACTTCAAAATTTCCCACATTTTTTTTTTAATAAAGATGGACAAAAAGAAAGTCAAAAAGCTTTTTTTTAATAATTGTACCCTACGGCAAATTATTCACAACACTCTGTATTTGTAGTTCAATTACGGAATGAATCATCATCTTTTATGTAACTTTGTTTCAATATTTGTTGACTGTTATTATATAAATGCAATTGACAATTATCTTAAAACCTAGTAACCATGTGAACAACCTACTTCGTCTCCTGTAACAATACGAAGATACCGACAGGCGTTCTCATCAAAGTATTATGCAAAACTAACTATTATATCATTATTATGTAGAGGTTTTTAAAATTATAACTATATTTCAAGTACTTTCACCTGAATCGAATGTTGAATGGATTACGATGATCTAGTGATAGTAATTTGAGAGGAAATCAGTCATTAGACGGTAGATTTCCAAGCCGTTCATTCTTTCACTGAGGGCGGTATAGTAAAAATTAGAGAATAGAAATAGTATATTACTCAAAGGGCTAAAAATGTGGTCATACTGTGGAATTCACAAAAACAGGAGAGTGGACTATACAAGATCTTCGGATGCAGAAATCATAAACACGAAGTCCTCAACAGATTTAGAACTGGAGGACTTCAAAGGGTTGTCCAAAATGAATTGGTAGGTGGCAAAGAAATATGTAGATTGTGGAAGGAGTATATGCTTTAAACATTATGTAAAAGTCGCAGAGACCGGACGGCATTTATCCGGTAATGATGCAAAAAACCTGAGAGAAACTTAGAAACTGTCAAGACCACCTTCATTGATATAGGAAGCCTATAAATTCGCACAAGGTTCAACGAAAGCTTAGAGGCCAATATACCAATCAGTTTCATGTCATCAAGCAGGCATCACTGGCAAACACCTTGAAAAAGTGAAAACAATAACTCAATGCGGGAGCTAATTTGCCGAAACTTCTTGATCGGCTTTAATAAATTCAGATACTAATCACGACTAGGATCTTTCCTAACCAAACGGTGCACAGAAAATGGGCTAGAAAAACAGAAAATTACTTCTATATACAAAGACGATAAAATTCTGAACGGCTTTCGTGAAATTAGTTTATTTATATCAATAAAGTCACCCCGACATTTACTATAATAATCTAATACCGCACATCAGGAAAGCCGTAATATCCAAGAAGTGGTAGACGAAATGGAACATCTCTAAAGCCAAACTTTCAGAAATCAAATCAACACTACTACCATGGAGCAATTTACCTCACAAGAGGAACATTCAAACAACTCTATCCAGACTACGAATTGGACACACACGCCTAACTCCTCAAGAGAGAAGAAGTCCCCAAGTGCTCCATCTGTAAAACAACATTAACTGTGAAACACTTTTTGGTGGAGTGCCCGTTATACACAGATAATATGCAAATGGAATGACAGAAGATCTTAAAGTGTTACTTATCGGTCAATCAAACAATAAACTATTAAAATTTCTGAGAGACATCAATTTTTTACATGAAATATGAGTTACCTATCCAAATCCAAGATAGAGTAAAACAAAACCAAAGCGTGATGTTCACGTGATCGCCCAGTGTCAGATGGAAAGGGCAGCGTTCATTGGTGAATTCGCCTTCTTGGTACGAGTTCGATACCAGCACAGGGTTGTAATCAGTCGTTTGTGTGTTTGTGTGGCGGGCGTTATAGTATATTGTTTAAAATTGTTTTCCAACATATCCAGTACAGACACTGCTGATGACACTGTGAGCTATCCTAAGAGTCCAGCCAGGAAACGATCCAAAAAAAGACATTTGAGTATTGAGATGAAAGAAGTGATTTTAAATGTGTTCAAGAAAGAGATGGAAGAAATTGAGACATCGACTGTTTCGAAAGTTTCCGATAAAATGGAAGTGTGTTGCGCCTCGATTTACAATGTTTTACGGGAATATAAACAAAATCATACATTTTCCAAACCGAATACAAATCAGAATCGTCAAACCATTATAAAATCAATAGATTATGCTGATAAACATGCAATCAGGAGAAAGTGCATGTGTACTTTTTCAGAAATGAAATACCCACGATAGACAAAGTACTTTTTTCCTAAGTATGATATAGCATTTGCGATCAACAAGATGTTGGTTCTGAATACGACCCTGGCCAATTCTTGGAATTTTCAATATCACGTGCGTAACTCATGACAATGTTGACATCCACTCTATCTTGGATTTGAATTTGCTTTAGTTACTTTTGATTCACTTATTGAAGTCAATGTAATATAAAAACATATTATGTAAATTACTGTGAAACCAATAACCCCTGGCGGTTGAGGCTTAAATAAATAAGAAAAAAGTCATTCTTTTTGTCACGCTGCACAAATTATTTGGCTCAAGGTTAGTAAACGTGAGATCGTACAAAAAAAAGACCTTTGGTAAGGAAATTATCTCACTTTTATCGCCTTGTGAACCAACTAATTCAAACAGCATAACGATATAAATAACTTTTTGACATGAAAAATGGTAAGGAAATATCCCAGTAGTAATGAATATCCAGAATGATAGAAGCCGTACAAGAACTTTTAGCACAATCCGCCCCAACTTGGAATATTCTTTTACTTTTCCTAGGTTTTCACGTGCAACACCTACAATTTATTTTCTACTTCAGTATTACCTATATAAATTATACATTTTTGAGAAGTATTGAATGTAGTATAGTCTTGTGGTCTAAACAGGTCAGGTACATAAACAGAAACGTCTTTATGTAGAGTCACGGCAAAAGCAAAACATCCGTCTTCCAGGCGGAAGTGTGTGCAATCGTACTATGCGCAAGGAATATAAATTTGAGGCCTCAACAAACTGAGAGGGTCAGTATTCTCACAGGTAGTCAGACTGGACTTTTGACAATGATGAACCCAGAAGTGACACGAAACCGTTCTGGAAATACTGTGAAGAACTGAAAGAACTAGCGATATGAACCTGTTAAAATCTGTTTCCCGTTTACCAGCTGTCACCCCCCTATGAATAGCAACCCTCAAAAGACCAAACTCGTACGTGCTAAGGATTAATGAGGGCTTACCTTTTAACGATAGTGAAAATCGATTGCCCGGCCTCTCGGCTCGAACCACCGTTTCACCAGATGGTTGATTGAATAGGTGGAAGAAACCACTAACGCCAACTCAATGGGAAAGAATACCAGCGTGGTCCAAACATAACTGGCTGGTATCTCAATCGCCACAAAAGAAATAACCAGGAAAGGAATTTCTGGCAAAAACATAACAATCTGCACTGACAGCAGACAAGCCCTATTAGCCTTGAACAGACAACGTATAACCTAAGGGCTAGTACTGAAGTGTCACCAAGATTTAGCCAAAGCTTCGGTAGATAATAACATTATCCTGAGGTGGGTTAAAGACCACGACAGGAGTAAAAGTAATCGCATTGCCGACTCTTTAGCCAAGGAAGCGGCTGGACTAAGAATTTTAGGACTCAGTGGCACCTACGGCCTGATGACTTCGACAATTGCGGAACTAGCCAACTGTTACACCCATGCTCAATCCATAAAGAGATGGGATGGAATCAAAGGATGTAATCTTGCCAGGATCACCTTGGGCGACCCTGGGAAGCTGGCGCCGAAGAAATATCTGGCGATGACCAGAAAAAAATCTACGCTTAACAGTAGGATTTTTAACTGGCCACTGTTAACTAAGAAAACACCTCCATAATATGGTTCTAGTGATCAAACCTCTATGTTGGATGTATGAACAGGAAGATGAGACTGTCAGGCATGTCCTATGCGAGTGCCCGGAGTTATCGTAAATAAAAGAGTATGTGTTCGGAGAGTCTTGGCCTACACCTGCCGATATAAAGGAGATGTCTCCCAGTGACCTGTCCACCTTCCTGGAAAGGACAGGATGGACGACGACCTAGGAGGACAATTCCTCGGAGGATGTACAATGGGTCACATGTGCTAAGTGCTGTGGGCTTACACTCACCCTCCCTACTCTACAGATACCAGATACGCCAACTCAAGCGCCTACCGTCCCAAATAAATTAAGGGTGCCAAGACCCTCAGGATCATAGGCAAAGACACGGATTATCACCTATAGGCTCTGGACCAGCTGTAGTGATACCAAAAATTTTGGTCTGAGAGCAGACCAAAGTAAGAAGCATAATGGCGCGCATCCATTAGTAATGAATAACCAGTAACGAAATATGTTCTTGGTTACATTACTGGAACAAACGAAGAATCCAATATATTGCTTTGGTGACGACAGCACACTTGTCTCGTCATTCCATTGGGATTCCAGGACATCGGCTGCTGATGCACATCTTCACCGGCAGCAGGAGGTTGCATATCTTAATGAGGAACTTGAAGTGATTTCGAATTGGGGTGAAAGTAACCAGGTTCAATTCAATACTACAAAGACCCAGACATCGGTATTCTCCAAGAAGATGATTGTCTGCGAGCCCAATATAATGTCAGGACAGACAATTCCGCTTTCTGCTTCGATAAATTTGAAAGGGAGGAAAAATACAATAAACCTATGAGGCTGCTACGTTTTCCGGTGACTTGGAAAAAATGGGCAAGTAAGAGGGCTCCTATAAAATAAATTCTATGGTATCTTTATCGAAATAAAATTTCTTTTTCAAGGACATTTCTTGAGGTGAAAAACACTTTTTAGTGAATCCCAGATCAATTGAAAATTTGATAAATAATTTAAATAAGTAGACCAGAACTCCAGAAAATACTGTTCATGGCCGTGGTCAAGCGACTCACCAATTTGTTTTGCAGGCACTACAAAAACATTCGAAACCAAGTGAAAAAAAATGTCACTACTGCAGGAACTCCGAAAAAACAATATTAGTCACGCATCTAAGTCATTTACATTACTGAAACAGCTTAGACTTTTTAAGTGAAGGACATCTAAAACCGAAGCTAAAACCAATTATATTTAAGTATGAATGGTAAATGGGTTTATATCTTTCTTAACTTTATACAGGGTGACAATTCATGAAAGAAAATGGTATATGGTATATCTCAAAAGACAATGATTGGAGGAGTTACAACTACTAATCCGCTTGAGAGACTCTTGCCTTTTTTAAACGACCGGTGACTCAAATATATCAAATATATTTCGCCAAACCTCTAATACGTCACTTGACCGCTGTGGCGTCACTTGTTCCTAAACACTGACAAGGCTATATGTAGTTCTTCTAATTAAAGAACAGTTTTAACTTAGCTCTATAAGTGTAGTGCGATGCCCACAAGTACTATGATTGATTGAAGACCTGAAAGTTATTTTTTTGTTCGAAATACGGAAAATAATAAGAGTGGCTTCAGATAGACTTCAAGGGTTTGGCACTCAAACTCAAGTTTTTTCTTTCAAAAGTCATGATTTTCTGTTACCTTCGTCTAGAAGTGTCATTTTTTGTCTATTCACGTCAGAGTTGGTTTTTATATTAGAATATTCAGTAAACAGATCCAACTAGAGATTGAAACATTGTGACTGAAATTTTATATAAAAACTATTTCATTTATTAGGTTGTGTAGCGTTCTCAGATATTATATATGTGTTCCTCACTAATGTTTGGTGTACAAATTGTGCACTGTGCAAAAGTGACTTTTGCACAGTGTTCATTATCGAAAGTAGTTGTTTTAGAAGGATACTTTCTTCAAGTATGTATTTGTATTATTGACGTATTTAATTTTTTTCCTTCCTTCAATATTTCCTCACATTTTATACATTGACGGAAAAGTAGAAAGCCCAAAAGAGGTTTTCCCAGAAAATTTTCATTTCCTTACGGATAGAACGAATACATTCAATAATCGTCAATGCAGATGGTAATGATGACAGGAAGATTAAAGTAAAATAGAAAGAGAGGAACAGAAAGAAAGAGATAATAGATATATATAAGGAAAAGTGATATGAGCCGACATTCCAAATATGACAACTTTCGGCAAGTCTAGGATTTAGTGTGACACTTGCTTAATATAAAAAACTCTTCTTGCTTATTCACTAGATTTTTAAAATAAGGAATAGAAATGATTTAAAAATGTTATAATAAAATGCGATAACCAAGTACTTTATATATTATCTTATCATAAACACTCTGTAATCACCACGTGTTACTAATGAAATAAAGCAACATAGAATTATGATTACTGGCCCAGAACATTGAGTCAGTGGGAATTATTTTTTTTATATGAATATCAGTACGTCTAACTCTGAATACAAAAAAAATCGCAACCGTCAATGTCGTGAAAAATAATATTGCAAATACAACAAAAAACCCATACTGAACACCAATATGACGTTTGTTTTTCCTTTCGTGTTGAAACACACTTGATACAATGTTGAATGACATTCATTTGAGACAAATGATACTCTCTCTAAGAGTTGTGTGATAAAACCTGTTGAATTGAGTACTGCCTAAGTGCATAAACTTTACGAAAGAAATCGCTAGTTTATTTTATCAGTTCCGCTTGAGGACACCTTGTACATAACTCTAAATACTTGAAAAGAAATAGCGAACTAATATTATTATAAAAACAATTAGAATTTTTATGAACTCGCCTCCTGCTTGGGAGACCTTTTGGTTTCTTTTCACATATACAGCCCCCTTTACGTGGTTATCTGAACCACCCCGGCCTGGCTACCGGCGTGAATAAAGAGGGCCCTTTATTCATCACTTTTTTTGTTTTAAAGACACTCACACATTTCAGTATTAATGGACTAGCACAACCCAAAACGGAGCTCCACGTAGCACATGGCATCCGCGTACCTTCTTTTGGGCGGACGTAATCAGCACGTCCGTCCACTACCACGACCACCACGGAACTCCCAGATCTACCAGGTAATTTCAAAAGTTTTGCCCCTTTCAATGTCATCTGTTTTTGTAGCACCATATCTCAATAAATATTCATCTGCTGTGTCATGGTATACAATGATTGATAGAGAATTTTGCAATCTATACATTGATGCTGTTCATTTTTCGCCAAATTTTTTTTGCCTCTTTTCAGCTCATGATAAGTATATCCTTAACCAATTTTCGGCAAATGTTTCTCTACGAATTCAAATTGAACCACAGCGCTGCCAAAACAGCTCAAAAAATTAACCAGGTATTTGGTAATGATAATGTTAATGAACGAACTGTTCGACGTTGGTTCGCGAAATTTCGTTCCGGAGATTTCAGCCTCGAAGATGAGTCTCAATGTGGTCGAACTACAGTAATCCAGGACGTGGATTTGATGACCCTGATGACTCATCACAAAGGGTGCGTGGGGTGGCGAAAGAAGTGGGCGTCAACTCCCATGCTGTGTTTGATGATTTGATACGAATTGGAAAGGTCAAAAAGCACGAAAAGTGGATGCCCCACGATTTGGAAGATTGACCAGAAATTGTCACTATTGAAAACACTTTCCCAACCCCAGAACAAAAATTACGGTCTCTCGACGCGCGTTTTTCTAACCAAGTTAGCGTTCTCAGGAGATCATTATGACTAAAATTTTACTGCTATGTTAGTGTTTTTATATGCTAGTGGTCTAACTACTATATATTAGAATTACATAACTACACCGGTACGAACTATCCATAAATTGTCACGTTTCGAGGTCTGTTCCTCTTTGCTTTTGGGCAACCAAAACGACCCCTTTGTGGATCGGATAGTAACATTGATGAATAGTGGATCCTCTACGACAACGTGCAGGACAGTGGTACTACCAGGTACTTTCCAAAGGCGAAAACCCACCAAAAAATACCATGGTTCCTGTATAGTGGTCAGCGGTTGGTGTAATTCACTATAACTTTCTGCAACCGGGCCAAACCATCGCAGCGGAGTCCTATTGTGAGGAAATCGACTAAACGTACCAAAAGTTGCGTCAGCAGCAGCCGGTACTGGTCAACTGAAGAGGTCCGGCAATGCCCATCCGCACGTTTCACAAATCACCATCCAAAAATCAAACGAATTGAGCGTCAAAGTTCTGCCTTAGTCACCATACTCCCCAGACCTTTCGCCAACCGACTACCATCTTTAGATGGTAGTCGGTTGGCGGTTCTCACCGGTAGAAACGTCGCCAAATAAAGGCCAGGCAAAAACAGCCTTCGTCGACTTCATCAAATCCCGAGCACACAATTTTTATGCTGACTGAATTAATCGACTCGTGTTACGTTGCCAAAGGTGCTCTTATTCAAATGACGCTCATTTCGATTAAATTTAACAAGCTTTCACCGAAGTATTACAGTTTAAAGTAGACTCATAAAAAAGGACAAAACTTTTTATACAACCTAAAATATCCCAAATTATTTATAGTTTTTCTTCTTCAGATTGTTAACTATATAAAATCTTAACTAGCTTTGTAATTTAATTTACAAGTAACTGTTTAGTACGCCTTCCTTGAGTCACAGTCATAATAANTTGAAATACTAAAAAATCTGTAGATCATATATAAAAGTTACATTCAGATGCAAAATGGAAGAGAAGTAGATTTTTCTCATCCGTGACAACGTCGTAATATTTGTTATGAATGAAATTAGTGATTCATCTTGTGATATATACGATAGGTTGATAAGACAAATGTTTTATTTCGAAACTTAAATACGTGAGTCAAATTGAATACCTCATTCATACAATATTATGTAGCATTCCTATCCATTATATCTGATTCAATCCCATAACGAAAGTTTAGAGTACGAAGTGAATATGGAAAAGTGATTTTTATACAGTGTCATCCCCATGTGGGAAACTTATTAATTATGGGTTTTTCGACAAATGTTACCTTGATAAAAGTTTGTGCATCCCCTAAAACTAAACATGCACCAACCATATACAGTAAAACACACGTAATATACGCCTTCAAATATTTGATTTTGAGACAAGAGTAAAGTACTCTTATTTTGAAAAATCTCGGGAAATGTTATTGAGAAAAGTTGTTCAGCATCAACAAATACATTTAGATTTGAAGTCATGGCCATCTAAGCGAAGTTTCATTTTTTTACCCATTTTGTTCCAAAAAACCTAATTTATTTTAATGTTTTGACCGTGGTTAACACCATAGTTGTGTAATTTGTAATATTGCATACTTTTAAAATAAACCCTCGTATACAGGATGTTGTGTATTAATTGTTTTAGCAATTTTTTTCGTAGTACCCATTCAAAAAAAATTAGTAAAAAAATAAAACTCCACTTAGATGGCCGTGACTTCAAATCTAGATGTATTTTTCAATGCTGAACAACTTTTTTGAATAACATTTCCCGAGATTTTTCAAAATAAGAGTACTCTTGTCACAAAATCAAATATTTGAAGGTTCCTCGTATATTACGTGTGTTGTACTGTATTTTGTACAACACATATTAATGTATGTGCATGCACATGTTTGTGCATGCACAAACTTTTATCAAGAACAACTTTTTGTCGAAAAACACTTTAAATAAGTTTCCCATATGGTGCATACTTTGGGAATGACACTGTGGCTCCTCATTGTTTTGAGGTTCAACTCAGTACACCTCGAACTTCACTGTTCAAGAACTTCTTCATTTGGAAAATTGGAAAATCTCTAGCGATTCAAATCCAACGTGAATCGCTACTTTCGCATAGGCACCGCTCTTATAGCGACTAAAGGATTATCCTGTAGTGCTTGTGTTTTGTCTTAAAAAAAAGTTACTTCTCTGCATGATCTACACATCTTTGTAAAGATTTTTATTTTGAAATTAATTACTTTCTTCCTTCCTTAGAAAGTTTTCTATAATTTTTTTCATTAAGATGGAGAAGTAGAAGCGAACAAACATTTTTCCCTAAACATTCGAAGTACTTGTCTTTCGATTTCAGAATTAGAGTTGGTTATTTAACTTTTAGTGGGTTTAATGCTTCTTTATATACACTTTTGTTGGAGTTAATTTTATCAGAGGTTATTAATATGAATTACAAGCTTATGCGACACCAGTGCGAAGCCAGGGCGGTGAAAAGATTAATAAAATAAAAGGAGCTGCTAGCTAACAACATTAGCGATTTCAGGTGAATTTCATTACGAGAAAAACATTACAAAAAATGGCCACCAGAGTTCATGATAATACTAACAATGTAGCAAAAAACATTTACCTATAAGACAGTCATTGTGCAAATATCCTTGACCGCGGAACGGGTCATTTATTTTGGGAAACACCCAGACTAACAAGGTTAATGTACAATGGTCATGTGTATGGTTCAACCTGATAATCGTGACCTTTATACCAAAGCAGCTGTATGAGACAGGCACTGAAAACATAGTAACGGTTTTGAATAATCTTTTAGCCCCGGAGAAAAGTGACACAGGGAATCATCCCCATTGGAAACTAATCAGTAAAACTCGTGAAGACTCGATATGAACATAATTAGTTAATGAGTATTTACTTTGAAACCAAACTGAGCGTTTTGGTAAATATTTTCCGCAGGAATACTACATAGTTTCTAATTGAAAACAAATTTACATTCTAGCTAAGTTGAAAGTATAGGGGAATATATTTTCAAAGCATTAGAAATACACATAAAATACGTTTTCTCCATATTTTCTGAGGAAGTTATTCAATATTTTTCAATTCAATTTACAGGAATCGATGTTCGAAGTCGGTTCTAGGAAGAAAGTCCTTGAGTTGTGTAAAATTATTTTTTTTGGGGCATGAAGCGTGTGGAAGCGAAGTTCGTTAAAATATCGTACCTTTCTTTACTCAGGAACAGAAAAGTTAAGAACTGTTATTTGTGTTGTGGACAATGGTGTGAGCTATCAGGAATATATCTAAAAGTGTAAAAGGAAGATTGACTCAAATAGGTTATTTGCTATCGGACTTCAGCCGGTATGAAATCAAAAATTGTTACATTTTACATTAATTTTCAAGCGTTTTTATATGGCAAGCACAAATAAGGTACATTCAATTCAAGTCAACTATCAGGATTGACAAAAGTCCCGCTTCAGGGGGAAGTCTCACTTTTTGTTGATGTCTAGTTGTTCATCAATAACACCAAATCCCACTTTTGTGGATTTTTCAGCGTTTTCACTTTCTCGCTCAAATTCATTCAATAATTGTTACAAAATTATCATCTGCGGCATAGTTTTTGCCTTTCAATTTATTGAACATTTTGTTTAAACTTTGTGGTTTTCTCTTATAAAGCTTTTTATTCCAAAAAAAATTACAACCCGTTTACTCCTTTCAAATCCAAACTTGGTTCTCTAAGATGGCAAACAGATCTTATTCGATGGCAAAAATGTCAAAAATGAGGCGTGCAGGTTTCGTAGAGAAAAATATTATGTTCAGCCGTTTAATTTATACTTATGAAAAAATAAATAATGAAGAAAAGAGAATTGAAACTTTCTATGTTAAATTGATGGATGTAGCCGTTACTACGTGGTAGGAAATCATAATGAAGAAAAGAGAATCGAAACTTTCTATGTTTTTTATAAAGGACATGTCCTTATAGGACGAAACTGCAGTAACGTTAGTTACAAATAAAAGTGGTTAAAAACATAGAAAGTTTCAATTATCTTTTCTTTATTATGATTTCCTACCACTTGGCTACATCCATCAGGTTTGAAAACACATCCCAAATCCCAAATTTGAATGCGAATAGTAGGCTTCTTTCGGTTAAT
>NW_019291319.1:0-41813 GCF_000500325.1 Leptinotarsa decemlineata | reverse complement strand
GAGTTTTGAATTTTTTGAATCTTATTTTTGTATTGATTGGTTAAACATGGGCCATAAAGAACATCCGCATAATTGAAAACTGAAAGCACCAAAGATTCACACAAGGACTTTTTCAAATAATAAGGCAGAATATATCGGTTACCGTAAATGATTTTCAGTACAGAATAGGCACGTTGTAAGAGTTTACTTACAAATTTTTCAAATCTCAGATCGACATTAATCAAAACACTAACAATTCACTAACAATATCTGCTAAATATACACATGTAATGACAATAATTAACTTCAATCCCTGCCGAGTACCTACCTGCTGGTGTTATGAGCCATCAGAATTAGATTGTGATTTTGTATTTCTTTGAAAACACTATACAACTCAGTTCACCTTTTTTTTTCAAGCCCGTTTCCGGGCGGTAAAATCTCTAAAAGATTCAAACTGCCTAGATGCCCAAGATTTAAATAGTTCTATTATCAAGGAAACACTCGACATCATACTATACCCGTTAACCATGTTAGTAAATCTGATTTTTGAAACAGGCATATTTCCGGATTCTTTTAAGTTCTCCAAAGTGATCCCAATATTTAAAAAAGGAGATATTTCTTCCTTGGATAATTTCCGTCCTATTTCCATTATCTCAATTTTTAGTAAAATTGTTGAAATAATTTTAAAAAGACGCCTATATTCCTATTTTGAAACAAATAATTTTTTCTCAAACTCCCAATATGGTTTCCGCAAAGAAAGATCCACCTCGCAAGCTGTTTTAGATATAGTTGGATATGTCATTGATGGCCTTGAAGATGGACTGCATACTGCCATTACACTTTTTGATTTATCTAAGGCTTTTGACTGCGTGTCACACACGCTGTTACTTGAAAAATTACAATATTATGGGGTGAGAGGAGTTTCGTTAACACTNATTTAGTTCCAACATTATTAAATTCATTAAAAATCACATTGAAGTCGTGCCACAGTTATAACGTGAATATCCAGTGAAGATACTGTTGTTATATTCATTAATATACGACAGAATGTTTTTGAAAAACACTCCGAACCGTATTTATTATATCAATAACATGCATATTTTTTTAAACAATATGAGTACTTTTTCCTGACTTCCAAATGTTTTTGTTTAAAAAAAATAAAAAAAAAACAGAGATTTGACAAAAATCATCAAGGTCAGGATGAGGCCTTCCGCAGATTGTCTGTATTTCTTGATACGACTATAACGACCAAGTTCTGCCTCACTAGTGTGTCCTGCTGTTGAATGTCATTACTTATGACACGACTTGACAGCAACCCCTTTTATATCAAAAGTTTGAGTTTTCAATAAAATGGTTCAATTCCATTATGTTTTTGTTCTATTTGTGGATTTCTGTCATCAGAACATGTACTGTCGGAAAAAATCAGGAGAGCGCCAAATTAATCTTTCATCTGGGCCACCAAAAGCTCGAGCTGAGCCTTGTCGATCGTAGGCAACCCGCCAAACTAACCTGATAATGGTGACATGTTTCCTCAGGGGCGGCAGGGTATGACAGGAATCGGACACGGTGACTAGCCTGCTGACGTGCTGCCTCCTGGTAGTACAAACCACCCTGATCCTCTCCTGCTGTATCCCGGACCTGCGGATCCTAACCACTGTCCTGTCGCAAACATCATTGACGGAAGACCCAACGGTCCTTCGAATGGGACTCACGCTGGAGTGTCTACTGGGCGCGTAACGGTAACCAATAGGCGTCGATGTCGCGGACGGCGATGAATTCGAGCCGCGCATTGCTCAGTGGCTTCCGCACATTTTCGAAAAACAAAACAACGAACACTGGCACTGGTCCACAAATCACAGTATCCAGGAAACGTTCACAAGTGCAGAGTTAACCCTGTTGTTGGCGCACGATGCAAATGTCAGCTGACTGTTCCACTCTCGACGGAACAGAATGTAACACATTTAGAAGGCAAACCGGCGACGTCACGAATGGTCCTTGGGAGTTACATCACTGGAAAAATTATATAAATCGGCGAGCGATCGCAACAAATGAACTTATTGCGAACCAAGCCGTGAACCTGATACCGCTGGTGAAACACTAAACCAAACAACTGGTGCTGCCAGTGGTCTTCCGAGCGTAGGAGACTTAAGAGAGGATGACGCGCGGACTCAACAAAAACACAAACTAAATTAAACGTGGGCCCCGCCTCATACCGCTCATTGTTTCACTAGGGTAAGGTACCTTCGACACTGAGTACTGCGAAGAATCTTAATGGACGAGTGTCGACTAGCCTCAGGATATCCGTTCACTTTCCCTTATTTAGAAATCAATACGCCATACGCTCGTTCTTTCGACTAATATCACACTTTGGTATACACGACACTTTCTATGCCTATGTGGTAATAATTTCCGCAACGTACTGCCAAACTGCATTTACGGGTTGATGACTTGTCGCATAAGCCACTAGGCGTATACCAGGTGTCACAAAATCATTACGAGGGAACGTTGGTATGTAGTTGCATAGTGGAAACGTTCAAATTTCAATGAGTCATACGAGTATGACTTAAAATTTTGATGAATATGTTTAGATAACCTAAGCTAACCTAACAACATATTAAAAACCATTCACTTAATAGATAGATGCAAAAAGATACATTTGCAGCAGGTCAAAAATACACAAATATATATTTCAGGAGAAAACATACCAGAATTTGCGTTTAGTACACTCCTACTGTTTTATGTATCATATAGTGAAACTCATTTATGTTTTTCAATTTATTGTCATGATTCTTATATACAAAAAATATAAACGTGGCTCTTTCATTTCCTGTGTTGGGTCTCCAAATGTCTATGTGTTACAATCAATGGAGTCCACAATCAATGCAGTCGAGAAAACACTAAATGAATTGCTCAGGTACTTATAAATACAAACAGTACCTTATTAGGGCTGACTATGAAGTATCAGAACCAATCAACTTAGACATGACTTCAAAGTTCTCTCTTTAGAGACTGGATAAATGCACCAGGAATTCTATCATTACTGAAATTCAATGTCCCTTCCAGTAGAATTCTGAGAATTGTCCATTCAATATTCCATTGGTGGGTACAACAAACAGGTCCCCTCTCCTGACCATGCTGCGACTGGCCAATACATGTAGTGTACTCGTAGATTTAGATTGGACTTTACCTAAGGGATTATTTCATAGACTGGCCAATACATGCAGTGTGCTTGTATATTTAGATTGGACTCTACCTCAGGGAGTATTTCGTAGAGCAAATTGCCATATTCAATAAAAGAGTACATTCAAAAGTACTCGTACCATTTAACCTCAAAGTTTTCGAGTAGATACATAACTGACTGTTATGATTATAATTATTGAAATGTGAAGATGATTTATTTAGTCTAATTGAATGTTATATTTTAAGACAACGATAAAAATAAAATAAATACAACAATAAAAATTAATTGGCGCTCCGGGGCGACTTCATTGATTCCAGTGGCGCATTTGCTTTTTCAGCTGCAGGAAAACCCGGAAAAACCTGCAGCACCACATCATCTGAAGATCTTGATCNAGACAATGATACTATATTACGTATTAATACTTTATTGTGAAATTTTCACTAAAAAGTTTATTAAACCACACAGTGTTTCTTTCTCTATACGACAGCTTCTCTAGGCGTGTTCATACCATCCATCCGATTTTTCTGTTTTATGTAGTATTAGAAAATGCATACAAATTTTAAAAGGATACAGTAATAACTTAGTAATATCTTGAACCTATAACAATTGTACAAAAAATACATTATTGCTTTGTGGATGTTTCATTCCCCCCGAACTGGCTCTCTCATGCTACTCTTTTTCTATTTATCTCTTTGGGTTTCTGTGAAATCAGTTCTGAGGTAGCATTATCGGGTTCTCTGAAGTGTACAATCGATTTCTTCAAAAGAAGAATCACTTCCAATCTCCATTTTTTAATAACCAAATCATATTTTTTGCTAGAAAGCTTAAATTTGCGATACCTTTTAGTAGAAGAAATTAATTTGAATTCCAATTTTCGTGAGATTTCATATTCTAGTCACAATTGATAGATTCTCGCTGTGGCTAAACTTACGTGAACGGGACATTACCGAATAATCGAAGTTAATTTATTTATAAGAGTTTAAAGGCGTTAAGGTTTTGAAATAGAATTGATATTTTCAAGTAACAATATTATAAAACTACCAAGTTATAATTGTATGATCTTGTATAACGCAATTTGGGTTGAGATAAGAAACCAACTCTCCATCATTTCAAAATAAATGTCAAACTTTTTCTGTTACAAAATAATGTTTATATTCTATAAATGTCTTAATATTTTATGATAAAATTATGAATGATCAAAGAATGTAAGTTTTCACGGTAGTTGGACATCGTCAACAGTTATATGCTTGACGTTTCGTCTACAACTGTGGTAGACATCACCAAAGGCGATAAATTAAGTGCTCCAATTGTCCTCAGAGCAAATTGGTCGTTGCTTTATTCCTCGTGGCTGAGTTAATGATTCGTTACGGCCAGCCTCAACTCCCTACACTGACCGACATATATTAGAAAACAACTACTATCCTGGCCAATACCACGAAGGGCGTTGTCATGCATTTTTCTTTCCTTGTAGAGAATGTTGGTCAATCTCAGAGACATTCAGTAATGTGTTTCAAAGGACACTTCAACCATAAAACAATGTAGACAATGATACTATATTACGTATTAATACTTTATTGTGAAATTTTCACTAAAAAGTTTATTAAACCACACAGTGTTTCTTTCTCTATACGACAGCTTCTCTAGGCGTGTTCATACCATCCATCCGATTTTTCTGTTTTATGTAGTATTAGAAAATGCATACTAAGTGGAAGGTTAATGTAATAATTCGGGCGGTGGAAGAATAATACTATTTTTTTCCGAACGAACAACTCTAACGCTAAAGGCGACTGTGAACTAATCTTTGAACCCGATACAAATCTACAAATCCAGAAAATATGCGCATCATTTTCTTTTTTGGCAGGTGGCACTGGCTGTGAGTTTTAATTTTGGATAGTGTGAAAGAAATTTGATTCTCAAACTGGCAAATAATGCTGTAGCTTGTTTCGTGACCTTTTAACTTCGCCTTGAGAGCAGAAAACGGCCATCAATTTCTTCTGAATGCATTACAACCGTAACTGAATCCCTGCAGGCTTCCAAGTGTATAACTATACAGTCACTCTTTGCATCTATCTGATCTCTTGAAAGCCTATATGCTGAAATGTGGTAAAGGACAAACTGAAAAGTTACTGCGAGAAATAAACCACTGAAGTAGTCAATAACTTGTCCTTTTCTTCAATTTCACCTGCAAATGGAATGATCAAAGGAAAAAAATAAATTTCTATACTTCTTTATACGGTTGACGTTTCGGTAAATGGAAGTGATTTCGAGTACGAGTATTCACTTGTACATCAGAATTCTTCACAAAACTATATCTACCCTTGAGAATATAAAGACACAATTCAGAAATATATAGATTGTGTTAGGTTAGGTCCAAAGTGAGTGGGTCTATTCGACCCTCCACCGCAACCCATAAGGGTTTATTGTGGGTCACACCTATTCACACTAGGCCAATTAAACCCAGCTTCTTAACGAAGCCGATAAGTTTGTATGGTGAGTGGTCTTTCAGTTCAGATGGTAAGAGTACGGCTCTGCCGAACTCTAAGAACCTGATTCGGTCCCCAACGGAGCAGGCACAAATTATATGCTCTGCTGTTTCATCATTTTCCAAACAAAGACGACACACACTGTCTTCCGACAGTCCAAGTCTCTGCATATGATGATTCAAATGACAGTGACCTGTAAGAACGCCTGTTAGACATCGTAGTTCATCCCTACAGTAGTCCAACAACTGTTTGGAATCAAGCTTCGAAGGGTGAATAAACGCCTTGGAGTGATCCAATCCTGGAAGATTCTGCCAGAAGTCCATAAATCTTTTTGCCATCCAGGTGTTCAATGTTTGTTTGGCAAAGCCTGAGACGATGCCAATGACAGGTTCTGGTCCGATGAAGCTTCTTGCAGCACCCTCCTTTGCAAGGGAGTCAGCAGCTCCATTACCTTCCAGGCCTGTATGGCCAGGAATCCAGACCAGATAAAATCTGTTAGTTCTTCCTATCGAGGAGAGTCGTTTTTGGCAATTTGCTACCAATTTAGACGTTGCTCGGTAGGAGCCAAGAGCTTCCAATGCCGCTTGACTGTCAGAGAATATTTTTATTAACTTGTGTATGAGGTTGGATTCTTCCAATCTCACCGCACACAATTAATAGCGTAAATTTTCGCTTGAAATTCAGTCGCATAAGTTCCTAGGCAGGTAGATAACTCTGTCCTGGGTCTGCGACTGAAAACGCCTGCACCAGAACCGGAAGGTGTTTTTGATCCATCTGTGAACCAACAACTATCTGCTCTTAATATTTACTTCTCCCGGAGGATCCAGTCCTCTATACTCAGGAACAGTATAGAGGCAGTTCGTAGTTGACAAATGGAGGCATTTAGTCAGAGGTCATTTCCAGAATGTTGTGTCTTCCAGTGTCAACCAAGAGTCTGTTGCACTCTGCATTACATTGAAATAAATGCAGAAATATATAAGGATGGAAGTGTAAAGATTCCATATTTGCTGAAAAAACTTTTACAGCTCTCAGTAATTTTTGATTTCGTTGTTTAATATTCCAAAAAAGTGTATAAGAAAAATTGTTGGTAAGTGTTTCCTGATGAATAAAAAATTGTTTAATTTCAAGTTTTTTTCTGTTTTGCTTTATAAACCCTTCTTCTTGCACCATCAAAGGGCCTCGCGAAATGTACCTTGCCTAAATTAAATTTAGGTCTTGCGCCGCCATTGATCGCCCTCTAGTTACAAATAAAAATATATTAACATCTTATGTTTGACACCTTTGGAAGACTAATCAAAATATAAATCGATCCCGTAAATTCAATGTCGGCGTCAGCTTCAGTAAACTAAAAGAATGATAACATATTATTAAATGCGGTTCCATTCAGGTGTTTATATAAGGTCATAAACTTAGTAAACTGTTAGGGCTCAAATAAATGAGGAATAAGTTAAGCCCGTGATGAATACAGCAATAAATACCTATACAAATGGGAGACAAGTAGTACCTGAAACTCGTAGTGGTATAAGGTGGTATTTGAGACAAAATACACTGCCTGACATAAAATTAGGGTCACACCATAAACTGAAATTGTCTTGGAAATTTATGTTTTATTCAAATTATTTTAGATGTATCATACTGTACTAATGAATTGCTTCCAATATATAGTTGTTGTTTATCCGATAAGTGTTTAACCACATGCATATCAGAGCAAACTTTTTCATTTCATTTCCCAGCATACTGAAGTGAAATTGTTCATTTTCAGTACTAACAAAAATTTGGACAACCAAAAATAGTTTTTTCAGGGCTCCGTAAAACATGTGACATCAGGAAGAAATTGTAAAAAATCAAGAAAATTTAAAATAACTTCAAATTACGGAGTGACTCTAATTTTATGCCCGACAATGTATAACAGAAAGTTCGAAACAGAAACCAAAACTGAAAATAAGGTCTGAGTACAATGTAAACATTCAAATCTTACTTTTTTGTCCTTAGGTCTTTGAAATCATTGCACTAATGATAAATGAATATGCACATACACAAAATCAAAATTCTGTACTAATAATTGAATACAAAACACACTGAGTATAACTGAGTGTAACGGATAATTTCTATAAAATCGTTTACAAAACAATTTCAGAGGCAATTTTCAACTATCCCATCCTTCTCCCTGAAGAACCAGCAAGGACAACTTCAAAAATTCAATGGGCAAAGTACCTCTTACAATACCGCGATTAAAGGACAGGCACATCAAAAATCCATTATAAAATTATATAACTACCAACTTATAATTGTATGATCTTGTATAACGAAATTCTGGTTGACATAAGGAACCAACTCTCCATCAGCATTTCAAAATAAATGTCAAAATTTTTCTGTTACAAAATAATGTTTATATTCTATGAATGTCTTGATGTTTCATGATTAAATCATGAATGATCAAAGAATGTAAGTTTTCACGGCAGTTGACCATCGTCAACAGTTATATGCTTGACGTTTCGTCTACAACTGTGGTAGAAATCACCAAAGGCGATGAGACAACAAACGAAGTGCTGAGAGCAAATTGGTCGTTTCTTCATTCCTCGTGGCTGGATTAATGATTCGTTACGGCCAGTCTCAACTCTCTACACTGAAGGTTAATGGACCGACACCTATCATAAAACAACTACCCTCCTGGCTAATACCACGAAGGGCGTTGGATTATATCCGACAGCTTTCAGTGCAGGATTCTTCACAGAAGTAATTCTTGCATATGTTGTTGGCGAAACAACTGCCGCAATGGATTTTCAATTATTGGAACACACTTGCAGACCGGTTTCGGGCTGTTTGGCCACTCTTCAGTGCAAGATAGTGTATATCATTAACATAAAGCCGATGATTTCTGATAATTAAAAATCGATTTCCTTCAGAATATCATTCCTCGAAATAGGCTGAAACAGACAACAAACAACAGGTTTGTCATCGCCCCATCTGCCTGTGAACGAAGGAACCAACCGCATATCCGAAATTTGCCCAATTCCTCGTATAAGGAAAGAAAACTTTTCACATATAGTCAGTGGGCATACTTGAAGACTGGCTATATTTGAAAATCTATTGCGGCAGTTACATCGCCAACAACATTTGCTTCTGTAAAGAATCCTGCATTGACACCTGTCGGATATAATCCAACGCCCTTCGTGGTATTAGTCAGAGGAGTAGTTGTTTCCTGATAGGTGTCAGTCCATTAACCTACAGTGTTGAGACTGGCCTAAACGAATTGTTTCTTTAGATGATTTGGATGATAAAATTGTTGTCATGTATTTTTCTTTCCTTGTAGAGAATGTTGGTCAATCTCAGAGACATTCAATAATGTGTTTCAAAGGACACTTCAATCACAAAACAATGTAGACAATGATACTATATTACTTATTAACACTTTATTGTGAAATTTTCACTAAAACGTTTATTAAACTACACAGTGTTTCTTTCTCTATACGACAGCTTCTCTAGGCGTGTTCATACAATCCATCTGATTTTTCTGTTTTATGTAGTATTAGAAAATGCATACAAATTTTAAAAGGATACAGTAATAACTTAGTAATATCTTGAACCTATAACAATTGTACAAAAAATACATTATTGCTTTGTGGATGTTTCATTCCCCCCGAACTGGCTCTCTCATGCTACTCTTTTTCTATTTATCTCTTTGGGTTTCTGTGAAATCAGTTCTGAGGTAGCATTATCGGGTTCTCTGAAGTGTACAATCGATTTCTTCATAACAAATTTCGTAAATAAAAAGGCCAAAACTACCTACCTTCAGATGATTATGCAATAATATAAGTAGATATACTTAATTAGCTTTCTCTTGGATATTGTCAGAGAAAGCTTACAAAATCAATGAGTTTACTTGAAAACAAAAATACAGTTCGTGTCTACACTACAGCATTTATGAGAAGCATGCCTATATACGAGGGTGACAAAAACTATATTCTTGAGAGTATGTGATAAGAGAAAGAATTATGTAAAATGAATCGAATGGCGAAGGGTTTTTCAAAAGAACCATGCCTCAATCCACAACCTGTCAATAAATTAGAAATTGGAAACTACCTTCACCCCCACCACCTTCCACTAGAAATGCTTATATAGCGACGTGAATTCGTATATAAATACATTCACTGAAGAACAGTTACGTCTTGTGAGTATAATAATACGGTCAAATTAGTCCAAAATATAGCCGGAGAAGAGAGCTATTTTCACATCGTTTTTTCAAGAAGTCCTGAGCCTTTCCAGAAAAACCCACGCCTATCAGAATCGGAGAACATTTTGACATTTTGAAAAAATCATCAGCCACCATATATTTTTCAATAAAGAAACACATTTTGATCCTCTTTTTTCAAAAATAATAAGAAAGGCACATATAACGAATTAAAATCTACCGAAAGGTACATCGTTTTTAAAAATTGTAAGTTTTGAAGTGCGGCACTGAGCTAGGAAATTTTGGAAATATTGCACTAGAATTGACAGATGGGACAGTTGTCACTGTCCCATCTACTAGAGTTGTTTGTCGACGCTGCAATCAATCAAAACAGTGCTTCAATGTCCAAAAATACAATTAGAAGACGAGATGTTCAGGTACAAAAAATGTGTCCACTTCCTTTTTGATTTTTTATGACATTGAAATGTAACGCCAGATATATATACCCTATACATTAGTACACATTCTTGCTTTCATAAATGATTGGTCATTTTGTGATAGTCTTTTTGTGTAGATGAAAATTACATTTTTTCATTACTTCGGGTAACTATATGACTGGCAGAATCATGTAGCGCCAACCCTTTGCATCAAGCAGCCACTTTCCAAGATAATAAAGAACAGCGAGTCAAAATTTTCTGACTGACAAACAGCGGTCCACAATAATCTCATGCTTCAGCCATGCAGAATTATCTTATAGCTCTTTTTCATAATATGAATATAGAATTCAGTAAATGTTGGTCGCAGAAACTCTCAAATGCTAAACCGTATCTGATAGGAGACTCTAAAAGAGAGAGGTACGTATTTTTGATAATAACGTGACTGAGCTCATTTGATACTTCTCTCAGGAATTATTTACAACTTTATGTTCATCAGAAGTGAGATAATTTTAGAGGTTATTATGATTGTTTTCGTTGAGATATGACACTTAGCTTTCACATCATCTATTTCTTTGGCTATGGTAGTTCTTTATTCGCCCTCGTTTCTTCCATGCCATACAACGGTGGTGGTCTGAAAAAACGGTTGACTTCTCCTAGGTAAATATGTAATATCATTCAGGTAGAGCAAAAATAGGAATGGGCCAACCACTGATCCCTGAGGAACTCCCAATTTGACATTTACCCAATTTTAAAAGCTCATTTGAAATCTTCAAATACAGTTTATTCTCTACCGAGCAAATATGACTCAAACCATTAGAGACAAACTTTTATGGTGCCATATTGAGCAGTACTCTTTGTCAAAAGCTTTCGAAAAATAAAAAGAAAAAAAATTGAATCTATCATGCTTCCTGAGTTGTCCATTTTTTTTATTTTTAAAGTGTTGTTCAATCTGATTGAAGGGGTAACAGCATCTAGCAAAAAGGAATTGATGATTTGCCTCCAGGAAACTGATTAACTTCGAGACATTGACAAAATTGAAGTTATTTATGTATAAAAAAAGTTATACGAAACAGTATTGAGAAGCTAAGAAGCCCTTTAACTCATTACAATCTACATATTTTCTCTATTCAAAGCATTGAAAGCAACATCCACACTATATGAAGATGCAGATATTACAATCGGATTGTCAAAAAGCAAACAACCAACATTTTCAGCATCACGATGTCAGAAATAACAAATAGCTCCATAGATAACATCTTAAGTACTCACAAACAACATGTTTGCAGAATATTCCACAGAAAGTACACAACCATCGACGAATCAATCACATAAATTTTGATTAGAGAAAATTCTTCGAGCATCACTAATTAATTTTTATCAGACATTTTCGTGATAATTATGATAAAACTGAGCAATGAGACAATAGCATTAATCTTGCTGATAAAATTTGTTAGGATTACCACGTGGTGGGAAGAGAGAATATTTGAAATCTCTGGCTCTTAGCTTAATTATGTTGCCAAAATAAAATGGATATACCCCATGACAAATGAACTAAACTATTCAAGACGGTTTCAACAAAATTGCCTCATTTAGAAATGAAGGGGAGAAGTGACTGAATCTGAAGCATACATTATTGAAAAATTATTCTTATTGGCAGTTCAAGCCTTGACGTCACCTACACAAAAAAACTAATTTTTATTCGAGTTCCATTCCGTAACTTCATTTTCTATCTTTTCTATCTATTTTGAATCTTCGAAAATCCATCGAATATCCTATGGTTCTCAGCAGTGTTGTAACGGAGGCCTTGTTAACGGAAACGGAGGCGAACACGGAAGTGCAAAAATTGGTTTCCGCGAAAGCGGAGGTTAACGGAGGCGAATACATAAAGGAAGTTGATTTATTATTAACCATTCGTTGAATAAAATACCTGTAGGTAATATTAATGGATAAGAGGCAAACTATTTTCCTTCATATTTTTTACTTTTTAACCTTTCACAATCTAAAAAATGAATGAAACGTAGATAGTGTTACGTTTTATCCGTGGGTTGACCAATAAATTGACTACACTGAAAAATCAAACTTAATTTTATTTCACTTTAAATACACAAATACTTCAACTATTATTTGAATGTATATCGTATTACTAGATCACTTCGCGTACCGCACTGTAACGTCCACTTGACTGTCCCGATATCCTCGTGGCTAGCCTTTAAATATCGTAATCGAATGTTGTCGAAATTTCTCCGAAGTTCTGTCGAAGTCAGTAACATTATTCTCGCTGCTTCTCGGTTGGCGGGGAATTATCGTACACTCGCGCGGACTTAGCCACGTCACGCCAGTGGCGGCTGGCGTTATTTTCTTTCGGGTATGATTTATAACAATAGTAATGACAAAATCAGAAAGTTCGCCCGAAAAGTAATATAAATCGTATAATTAGTTAGCAAATTGTCGTATTTATTAATTTTGGAAATTCGGAAAGTAATTCTTTTCCGTTCTCAACAAAATAAAAAATAACTGTTGAAAAATTCCTCGTTTGGAAATATGTATATTTTCATGTGAAAATTTTGCATTTGAGAAGGGGCAGCTGGGGTTCCGTTACAACCCCGGTTCTAAGTCAACCTCTCTTGCTGATTGATACATAATCCTATAATTCTGAATGAGTCACTTCTTCTGGTTTGATATACAGAGTGAGTTGAAGTACTTAAATTAATTTAGCGGTGCAGACTTAAAACACCTGTATCCAGCGCTCGTGAAGTTGATATTATTCATAGAACGACCATGAGTACTTCAACTAAAAACAATAAACACATGAAATTGTTGCGTATTGCAAGTAGTAACAGCACAAAGAAAAGTGAATTGAAAGTCACAGATTTCCACGATGTAATTTTTTTTTCATCAAATAAGTACAATCACAGTAATTACACGAATTCTTAATGTCAACCACGACCTACTTATATCTAAAATTCAAGTACTTGGTATAGGCGGGAATGTTTTGCAAGTAATCAATAGCTTCTTAACTGGTATAAATCTGTCTGTAAAATATGGAGGTATAACATCTATCCCCATTCAGGTTCCATCAGGGGTATCGCAGGGATCCCATATGGGCCCACTGCTGTTTGTATCGGACATATTCAGAATTTCTTATGTTTGCTGATGATCTCGAACTTTATCGAGCAATTACTTGCCGGGAAGATGCTGAATTAGTTCAAAAAGATCTCGAAGGCTTTTCCATGTGTTGTAGAAAAAATTTGTTAGAGGTAAACATTGATAAGTGTCAAATCATTACGTTCGCTAAAATTAAAAGTCCAATATTCTTTGAATATACATTGAATAATATATAGCTCTTAAAAGAGAAACATTTATTCGCGATCTGGGAGTTAAATTTGATAGCGAAATTAATTTTAATCTTCAAGTATCAGAAATTGTGGCGAAAAGTCTCAAAATGCTGGGTTTTGTGTTGAGAATTTCTACTGATTTTTCAATTAAAACAAAAAATATTTTATATTGTGCTTTCGTAAGATCCATTCTTGAATATTGTTCGGTTTTATGGGACCCATACTATAATGTAAATATCGATTGGATTGAGAATGTTCAAAAGAAATTCTTAAAGAATTGTGCTTTTCACTTTGGTATTCAACGAAATAAATATGAGTATAGTCAATTCTTAACCAAGTTAAATATAAAATTATTGGAAGATAAACTGCCCAGAACTACTTGAACTAATAACTTTTCATATTAAACAAAAAGATTCGAGAAACTTTGAACAGTCCGATGCCTCGTATTTTGAAGCTGGGAAATCAATATCATAACAACTTATATCTGTTTAATGTATCACTTCAGGTCTTTAAAAACCAATTGACATCAGACATGAGCATTCAAAAACACTTTTTAGTTCCTCACACTTTGTTGAATATGTTTTTGTAAATTGGCTTTCCCGGTGAATAAATAAATTTAAAAAAAATCAGTGTTGGCAATAATGAAACGCCCGAAACATGTACAACCATTTTACGTGAATATGGTCAATTACACGGGGGACGGTAGCCGGTCGGGTTGACGTGGGTGATTTGCTTCACTCACTCAACCGACCGCTGTGTGAACCGGTGGTTCAAGCCGCGAGGCCGGACCATCGATTTTCACTTCCTATCGTCCAACCCGTGTTAGGAATCACACGTTAAAAGGTAAGACCTCGTTAGTCCTTAGCTCGCACAAATTTCGACTTTTGAAAGTTGTCGATCGTAGGGGAGCGACAGCTGGTTAACGGAAAAACACATTTTGAAACGGATTTTCAAACAGATTCTTAATATAACTTGTCAAATATCAGTGTAACCAATTACTTATTGATCGTCTGCAACTGACTGAAACCTGCACAGCCCTTTTAACTTGAATACGGTCAACTAGCTCTCTAGATAAATAGTTTCAAGCGTATGTGCCGATAATCTACTAGATAGAACATACACGAGTGAGTTGAACACATTCAAAGTATATTAAATCATAGCCTGATTGCGTTATTTAGCAATTCATGAATTGCGGTTCATATTTTTTTATGTATACTGAATTTATGGAAAAAATTTGCATTTCAGATTATTCCAGGTTCACCGGTGTTTCAGTATGTGTGTGAAGTTGGACTAAAAAAATCGGAAAATTGAAATTCAGCATAGTCAATGATTGTTCATTAAATAATCACGTTAGGACATGGAAAAAAATCCATGAATCATAAAATTCAATTTCAAAAGATTCGTTTGTCCACTAAAACATTAATGATACATCTTTTGTTTATGATTTTTAATTTTAAAAATTTCCATTTGATTTTAGATTGTTTGAACGTGCTTATTCACCAACTGTACCGAACCAGAAAACTGTACACACCTCAGCAACTTTTGATGCTTTATAAAGCTCAGATCAGACTTTCTTTGGAGTATTGTTCTCATGTATGGAGCTCCGCCCCTAAACATACCCTGAAGCTGTTGGATTCCATCCAGAAACTAGCCATTCGCCTGATTGGAGACGCGGACATCACGTGCAACCTTGATACCCTGGAACATCGAAGGAAAGTTGGAGATTTGTCTCTCTTCTATAGATACTTTCAGGGAAGGGGTTCGAGTCACTTGGCACATATAAGTCCACCAAGAACGGTACATATCAGAAATACGCGACGGACTGCGGATGGTCATCGTTTTGAGGTTCAACTCAGTACACCTCGAACTTCACTGTTCAAGAACTCATTCACTTGGAAAACTGCGTTTATATGGCATAAACTTCCTGAGAACGTTTTTCCAAATGGATTTAATCTCCAGCGATTCAAATCCAACGTGAATCGCTACTTTCGCACAGGCACCGCTCTTAGAGCGCCTTAAGGATTTTCTTGTAGAGCTTGTGTTTTGTTCATAAAAAAACAATCAATTTTTTTATGAACAATGCAATGTGTGACGTTGGTACAATGAAGTCCGTCCTTGTCAACTGTCTAGAAATAAAACTGTGAATTAATTGTTGGATAAAAGCAGCTGAAACGATCCAGAATCAGATGGCAATTCTCAATACTGTGAACAATTTCAATAAAAAACCATATGTACTTGATGGACAAACGGCGAAGCACTTTCCCTTAGCTTTAGTGAAAAACTCGGGCTCACGTGAAGTAAGTCCTTTTTTCACATATAATTCTATCATATATGGAGAGATGGACAAAGAACATTTTTCCCAGGGACTGGAGTGGCTATCTGATGGGTAATTCTTTGACCATGTCGAATTTCAATTTGCCGAGTTTTTCGGGTCAACTTCACATAATGCTAGGTTACGAAAGATACTAAAAAAAGACATCTGTAAAACGGCCGTTGAAAAACAATGAGAAATTGCCGCTAATATTACATCATCAAAATAAAAATCTTTTCTCTTTCGTTGGTTGTTTTTTGTGTAAAGAAGCTGAGAGAGAATACTGTTTGTAATTCAATATATTATCAACATTCTTAGTGAACATGGGAATTTCAAAATGAAAAACTTTTCATTTCTTTGTGTTGTGGCCCAACACTTTCAAAATGTTCAAGATTTCATCCATTTTACAGTGATATCAAAACCGAAATTAATCCCTTAATTGAAATGGGTTTTAAATAGGGGTTTTCAATTACGGTTGGGCATTATAAATGATAATCAAATGTCGAAACTAATGTGAGCTGGAGATTAACGAGGTCCTACATTTCAACAAGTGATATATCTCTCTGTTTAAAATCTGTTTTTCCGTTAACCAGCTGTCGCACCCCTACGAACGACAACCCTCAGAAGTCGAAACTTGTGCGAGCTAAGGATTAACGAGGTCTTACCTTTTAACGTGTGATTCCTAACATATAGTACGGTTATTAAAAATTTTCTTCTGCAATACAAATCAGGAAATTAATTATTCATTTTTTTTTTCAAAAGATGGTAAGTTTGCTTGATTCACATGTTTTTCCTGGTTGAAATTTCAATAAACATTCAGAATTTTCAAGGTCGTGGGCGGGGTGAAAAAATAACTCAAGAAAACGTCTTTACTCACCACATTAAAAAAGATATATTGCTCCCTGTGGTTGATTTAGGAAGCTCGGAAATTTTCCGGAAGAGGATGATATATAAAATGAAGACATTTTCAAGACTGTATTTTAAAATTATGGCTTTGTACACCTTCCAAAAGGGGAATATATGTTATTCCTATTTGATACAAAGTTTTGGCAAGAAAACAGGGCTGACAAACCCATTTAAAATTTGAGACAAGGACAAATGGGCTTCAACTGTGAGAACAACTTCATGAAATGAAGGATCAAAAAAGAGGTGCAATTTATATATATAACTTAGGGCATAAAGTGAATCTAATCAATTGATAAAACTAAAGAAATGAACACTCTAATGAACAGAATGACATTAAAAAGACAAGTGTATAAAATTCAATTTCAATTTTGCATTTTTCTTGTTTTTCCCTGCCATGGTAAGTCAAAAAGAATTTTATTATGAATACAACTGTTCAAAAAAAATTAATGATTCAATATTGTTTCCTTAGTGTACCTATATCGTGCTTTTGGACAACTTTAGATTCATTTTTTTAAATGTAATAAAATTTCAACAGGGTTCACTGAAATTCACTGATCAGTCACTTCATCCTCTATATAATTGGGACACTGCAGTTCTCAAGGAGTATGACCCTGAATACCCTATATTAACCGCTTATATTATGTCACTAGAGAAATCCTTCTACAAAATACACTCAACATAAACAATGATGAAAAGCGGCTGTCATGTCCTTTAAATTATACAACAATCACATAAACTACGTGACAGAAAAACATGAAAGGAATACCAAATGACATTTAAAAGGCACACTTTGTTAGAAGCTATCAATTTTGCATGAAGGGGTGAATAACTGTGAAAAAATGACAAAATACCTCTCATCTTGAAGTCTTTTGAGTTCTACCATTTCGAGCTCAAATCGTAGGTTGCTGTTTTCGCACAGCAAGAGATCTCGTTCGGTGGCCACTCCATCTAATTCGCGTTTCAGTCGAATAATTTGATCCCGTTGTTCCCGAATTATGGCATCTCTTTGTGCCAGGAGAGAATTAATATCGATATCTGATCCGGCCATTGCAGGCCTCCCACTGTTGTTATTGTCACAGACAAAATAATGTAGTAAATATTAAGGAACACACCATGTCTTTGATCGCACAAACATGTTATACATCGCACCTCATTATTGCACTCAAGGTGTTTGTCTCCGAACAATTAACGAATTTATTGAATGTTTTTTATCTGACATACTAGTAGACGTAAAACTAACAACCCATTTCATTCAGACCATCGCGATTGCAACGCACGTGGCGACGTCTGGTGGTTGACACCTGAAGTTTATATTATTATGATTCAGGTTCAATTGATTTTTTGAAGTGAGGAGTTAAATAAAAGAGAGTAGAACACGCCTGTCACCGAAAACAGTGATAATCAAATTGTAACAATCTCATTTCAAAGTGCCAGTTACTTTTACTGTATATAATATTGGACACACATTAAACATTTTGAAAACATTTATATGAATTTGACCTGCGTTGGCCTTAACAGTTGAGGGTTCAAATAAAAGATGTCGCTACAATGTACATTGACATTAAATTAATCGTGTTCGGTTATCCTCTATCATTTTATTAAACAATTGATAGCGACCCAAATTGTATAAAAAACCAGAAATTGAACCCGTCAGCTGTTAAAAAATAACTGCCAGAGCATGACATTTTCTGTTCAAGGTTGTGGAAAAATCAGAGCACCTAGGACGTATTTAAAAAACATAGATCTACACAAAAACAAATCTTTCGAAATAAAATAACAGGTTTTTTGTCAAAGAATAACTTCCCGCGAGTTATCGATACTGACGGTATAGATGACGGTACCGTAAACGTAATAGCAGACACGTTTAAACCAAAGAGAAATTATTTATTTATATTTATGGTTTTTCCTGTTGGAAATTTGTTAATTGGTTTTCCACTGTTTTCTTTTAAGCAACAGTGTTACAATTTTCGGCAATAATATTGTTTTTATATTGGTTTTGGATCAGCTTTTAAAAACCCGTCAAATCTATCAGAATAGTACTGGTTTCCAGAATCTGAAATTGTTGCATAATATTTTGGTTCTATTTACTGCATTTTCAGTTTCTTGATATTTTTAGTATTCAGCGCCACATCAGCTTCTTGGTTTTTTGTAATTTCTCATTTTAACAANAAATTCAGTTATTCGACCTCACAAACTGGTTTCTATCAGTCACATAGAATTTGAATCAAATATAGCCTTTAATATAACTTGGTACATGTGCTATTATTTTTTATCACAGTAAATAATTAAAGCCCCCAATGTAATGAATTTTCATATTTCAGATGTGAAGGAGTATGTTATCAAAGCACAAATTCTTGCTGGAGGCAGAGGGAAAGGACATTTTGACAATGGGTTCAAAGGAGGAGTGCACATTACAAACAAGTATGAAAATAGTATATAAATGAATATGAATAGCTCTTATTGTATTTTGAATAAGTTGAGGTTTCATTTATTACAGTCGAAATGATATTGATAAAATTGTACAAAAAATGCTGGGACACAAATTAATAACAAAGCAAACCCCAAAAGAAGGGATTCTTGTCAATAAAATTATGATAGCTGAAAGTGTGAATATTGTCAGAGAGACCTATGTCTGCATACTAATGGATCGACAAAGAAATGGTCCAGTTATCATAGCTTCACCAGCAGGCGGTGTTGATATTGAAGCCGTTGCAGAAAAAACACCACATCTGTTAAAAACTGTTCCTATTGATATATTCGAAGGTGTCACAGACAAGATTGCTGATGAATTGGCAGATTTTCTTGAATTTAGGGGTGAGTTGCAATTTGAAAGGGGACTTACACAATGTATCAGACACCTACCAAGAGTTTCAAATGTTAACTATCAGTGAAACAGATGTTTTACAGAGAATAAAACAAATAAAACTGTTTTCTTTTAAGCAACAGTGTTACAATTTTCGGCAATAATATTGTTTTTATATTGGTTTTGGATCAGCTTTTAAAAACCCGTCAAATCTATCAGAATAGTACTGGTTTCCAGAATCTGAAATTGTTGCATAATATTTTGGTTCTATTTACTGCATTTTCAGTTTCTTGATATTTTTAGTATTCAGCGCCACATCAGCTTCTTGGTTTTTTGTAATTTCTCATTTTAACAATGATATTTCTGCTAAATGAGTTGAAATACAAATCATTACAGTAATATATTATAGAACCAACCAAAGGCTTTGTAAACAATCTGAATCAGGAGCAGTGACATGAGAAGTTGAACTTTGAAATGAGATAAGTGTAAACAGATTCCATTTTTATTAACTTAATTTCAGAGCAGTCATGTCGTCCTTGTGGAACACTTTTAAGCAAATAACTAAACAACATCAAATCATTAAAGTAAGTTGATATATGTAATTATGAACTAGAGTTTTAAAACACTACATTTCAGGTTCCTTTGCGATACTTGAATCTTCTGGAGTATCAAAGTAAAAATTTACTAAGAAAAAATGGTGTAGCTAAGCCCTTNTGATATATTCGAAGGTGTCACAGACAAGATTGCTGATGAATTGGCAGATTTTCTTGAATTTAGGGGTGAGTTGCAATTTGAAAGGGGACTTACACAATGTATCAGACACCTACCAAGAGTTTCAAATGTTAACTATCAGTGAAACAGATGTTTTACAGAGAATAAAACAAATAAATAAAATGTGATTAACATGTTATTATTTTGCAAAATGTGCTGAGAAGAAAGAAATATTCCAGGGAATAAACATAAACAGGCAAAGAAAAGGAAACCAAACTTTACAGAGTTTCTCAGTGTTGAAATATTTTCCTAATCAGTAAATTTATGTTTAATTCTTTTAGCTTTTTTTTTCTTCATTAGATTTGGGTAACTTATTGAGAAGCTCATAGTCATATCAAGGAAATGTAAAATCCTTAAAAGGTCTTGAATGTATGGAATAAGTACAAAATTGTTAAGCTGTTATTATTTATATCATTTAAGACTATATTTGATTTCAAACATTGAAATGTTTCTTAACTCAGATGATATATAAAATCAGACATTTTTATTCAAAGAGAATCATTAAACATGTTTGTCTCTGAGAATAAATGAGTTCATTACTAGAAACATAATTATCACATTATACTTTGATTTTTGGCCTCAAATATAAGGTAAAAGTAGAGAAAGTCACTTTTACTATATGCCAATATTTTTGGTAACATGTTACAGATAAGTTATAAATTGTAAAGCTTAATTTTTTGTTGAGTGTCTCACAAGTTCACCTATTCAGAAACCATATCGTCAATCGAATAAATTTATGTCGCTAATGTTAAATGTTTATCATTAGCAAGTGCTTCAAAAAAACCATATTAGAAATTGAACACAGTTATCACTTCATAGTTTTCTTCATCTCATTTTTTTATATAATCAATTAAAATTTGAATTGTTGAAGGAATATTTCTTTGAGTCAGAGGTAGTAACAAAAAATCCAAATATAAAATATTCTTGAGTTTAATTCAAAAAATTCATAATATAGTTCAAGTGATAGAAGAGTAATAGTACTCATTTTCAAAGCTCATGCATAGTTACACCAAAATCAGTCACTTGATTAATTTGAAATAAACAGTTTTATATTGGTGTTTAACTGGCATGTTGAATGATATCTTTTATTCATAATTTCAGGTGATCTTAGAGGCAAAGCAAGCACAGAAATTAAAAAACTGTGGGGACTGTTTGTTGCTGTTGATGCTACACAGTTAGAAATAAATCCTTTGGTTGAAACTGATACTAATCAGGTTATATCTGTGGACGCTAAGTTGAATTTTGATGACAATGCTAAGTTCAGACAGAAAGATGTATTTAGCATGGAAGACGTTACTGAAAGTGACCCAAGGGAGGTTGAGGCTTCCAAATACAACCTGAACTATATAGGAATGAATGGAAATATAGGGTGAGTACAAATCCTTGATGAAATCGCTATCATTAATGAAATTATTGACCAAAAATGAACTATTGCAGATGTTTAGTTAATGGAGCAGGCTTAGCCATGGCGACAATGGATATTATAAAACTTCACGGTGGAGATCCTGCTAATTTCTTAGACGTGGGAGGTGGCGTCAAAGAAGACCAAGTCCGAGCAGCTTTCAGAATCATAACTTCTGACACGAAAGTCAAATCTGTTTTGGTGAATGTATTTGGAGGTATTGTGAACTGTGCAACAATAGCAAATGGAATTGTGGGAGCTTTAAAAACGATGACGCTGAAGATTCCACTCATCGTGAGATTGGAGGGAACCAATGCTATTGAAGCTAGAAAAATTATAAAGGAATCCGGACTCAATATTATCACTGCTGAAAATTTGGAGGAAGCTGCACAAAAAGCTGTAGTTAGCACATAGTTCAGTCATAATAACTTATGACTTATATTTTTCACAAGTTTTTTCATTTTGAAACATTGGTGTTGATAGATAAATCTTCAAAATCTGTCTGTCTGAATATGTTTTTTCGTTAATCAGCTGTCGCACCCCTACGAACGACAACCCCAACACGTTACCTTTTAACGTATGCAAGTGAAAATTGATCGTTCAGCCTGGGGCTTGAAACAGCAACCAAAACGGCGATCGATTTGAGTGAGTGAACAAAGCACCCACGTCGAACCGACCGGCTACCGTCCATCCAAATATATTCATTAAATGAAAAATAAACATATTTTATATATTCTTTGTAAAAACAAACTAGGTCACAATGTTGTTAACAAACCAGTGTCCCTGTACAAACGACAAATCTAAGAAATAATCTAGAGACTGTGCCAATAGATTAATGAGGCACTGAACACCTATCATATCAAAGTAGATAGAGATCCTGTATTCAAGAGCAGTTGTGTGACCAATTTATTTATGAATCTTTTGAATGGCTTGTATGAAATAGAAATGTTTTTGAAAAATGTGTGTGAAAATGTAATTTGTAAAATTATTCAATTATGAGTTTATGACGTATATGATCAAGAAGAATTACCAAAACTGCAATACTCTACTCGACGTGCGTTTTACCAGCAAAATTGGCTTATTCATGAATTGTAGTTCTGGTGCTCGGTGTTTAGAATTTATTTTCTGCTAGAGGTTGCAGTTTCACCTTTATCACTAGAGACTCAAGATGACATTAACTTTTCTTGGTATTCACTGTTCTGGAATAAAAATTTTTGAAAAAATTCAACTTCTTAAAAGCCCAAAGTATCTGTTTAATAAGCGAGAGTAGACACATGAATTCCAAAAATGTGTAGGATCGAACTTCGGATTATCGACATTACTTAACACACTTGGCTGTTATGTGTACGTTGTGTGGGTTTCATAGACAACATGTGTTGTCTTTGAAACCCACATATTGTCAGCAGGTACTGAAATAAACAGTTTTATATTGGTGTTTAACTGGCATGTTGAATGATATCTTTTATTCATAATTAGTGGATCTCAGGGCTTGGAAAAGTTTAGTAAGTATTTATCTATACAGTACTGCTGAGGTTTTTAAAACGATTCTCATTCTGGAATGACAATTCCCGTCATGCTTATGTTGTTTGATTTATTCCGTTTCCATTTCATTTAACGGAATTTTTGAAAAGAAGTAGTGGGAGAAAGCTATATTGAAGAATATTTGTCAAAATGCTTGTCAAATTTTTCATACTGTTGATGTTTATTCGTGGTATATCTTTGGTGTATGGAATTCTGTTTTCTACCAATTCTGGTTGAAGATCAAATAATTCATCCCTAATATTAACTTGAAAACAATCCACCATTATGATATCATAAGCAAATTAAGAAAAAAAGGATTTGAAATTTTTTATTTCTGTTTTTTGTTAAACAGAGCTTATTGAATGATTGCTGAAATAACCCCGTATTTCATTTGCTTTCAATAAAAAGAGCTAGGAAATTATACAGATACTTCCTCTATAGATGTCAAAGAAGTTTCAAAATATGAAATATGTGGTTGTTGTTGGTTGATTTCTGAAACATTCGATGTAGTAGAAAGTGTTCTGATAATAGTCTGTTGATATTTCGCCATTATCCATATTTTTCTTCAAGACAGGTAGCCAAGTATGATCCATTTCTAAGGAGATGATGTTCTCTCCACGTACAAGAATATAAGCTGATTCTTTAAGTTTTACGTCTTTTAGAGTGGGGTTCATTGGCAATCAATTTCATTTTGTTCCATTCAACTCGATGTTCACTGTCTGATTTCAAAATGTTTTCTGACAATTTTGATCATGTTAATTGTCTATTTCTGATTTAGTTTGTGATGCTGTTTGTAGAGAGTAATTCGGTTTTTAATTGTTTATTTTTTCATTGCATTTATTGTTGAATCTAGGAACGAATCTAGGTATAAACGTTCTCTTTCCGAACATGTTTCATCAATTGTAGTTTATTAAAATTTACAGCTGGATTGCAAATCGTTTTTGCTCTCTTATAAAGACAATTTATTATATCTTTCTCAACACTTGCATTATGGTTTGATGTGTAGTGGAGGTATCTATTAGAAGGTCAATGAAAAACTTTGATTTCCACCATGAAAAATTACTCTCTTCAATATTTAATGCCTTTTGTATTGTTTTGTTTTCAAAATATACTTGGAAAAAGTGAAAGTTTGATTCTATCATTGACTTTCATTTTGACATCTTTCTGACTCATTAGTGTTGGGTTAGGTTAGGTCTAAAGTGAGAGTGGGTCTATTCGACCCTCCACCGCAACCCGCAAGGGTTTATTGTGGCTCACACCTATTCACACTCGACCAAATAAACCCAGCTTCTTAACGAAGCCGATTAGTTTGTATGGTGAGTGGTTTTTCAGGTCAGATGGTAAGAGTACGGCTCTGCCGAACTCTAAAAACCTAATTCGGTCCCCAGCGGGGCAGGCACAAAGTATATGCTCTGCTGTTTCATCATTTTCCAAACAGGGGCGACACACACTGTCTTCCGACAGTCCGAGTCTCTGCATATGATAATTCAGACGACAGTGACGACGACTGTGAGGCCTGTTGACATCGTACTTGACATCGCCTTGGAGTGAGCCAATCCTGGAAGATTCTGCCAGAAGTCCATAAATCTTCTTGCCATCCAGGTGTTCAATCTTTGTTTGGCAACGCCTAAAGCGATGCCAATGACAGGTTCTGGTATGATGAAGCTGCTTGCAGCACCCTCCTCTGCAAGGGAGTCGGCAGCCTCATTGCCTTCCAGGCCAGTATGGCCTCACTATTGTACACAGTTTCTGGTGGGTTGGTTTTAAAAATTGCATAGTGCCAAAATACTGAATATCATATTAGGCAATGGCGTACATTTCATCTTGTTCGAGGACCAATGGATTTTTGCTTTATGAAAAACTATGAATTGAATTGCATTTTAATATCATCTCCACAAGTAACAACCTAGAAAAAAGTGTTTCAAATTGCCTATTTTTTTCTATAATGCAGATGGGATTTATAAACATCTTTCATTATTTTTGTATAGGTATCTAATATATGTATGATTCCAATATCTCTTAACAGTTCTATATAGGCCACCGATATCGAAAACACATCAAGAAGCACATAGAAAGTAATAAAATTTTTGATTTTTCATTAGTTTTCTTTTAAACTTATGCAGTGAATATTTGTTCAACATACAAAAGAGTGATTTCAGTTGAAGCTGAGTGAAATATATAAACACATTTTCCTTCAGAATTGGGAGAAATCCGTTATAGTATCAGCCACAAAATTCTTTTTTTGACTTCGAATGATATTAATATATTTATTTTGTTATATCATTTCTACTTGAATTCTTCAAAAAATTTATCAACTATTTCCTATGTAACAGTAAATATGTTATTGTTATGAACTTCACATTTTTATGGGCTTCACATCATTACCTATTGATAAAATATGTAAGTAAGTAGTGGCTATTTTGAATGAGTTTTATAGATATTTCAAATCTTTTGAATATATGGGATATCATTGATATTTAAATTGAAAGAGGTATATTTTTAGGAAAGATTAATTTTTGGAAAAGAAAGGTTTTGGCTTTCTATAGGATTGAGTACCTTATCTTGTAATGTTATCCAGATTGGTGATGAAGAGGCAATACAACAAGTGTCTTATTCAGAAACATCGATATCTGCCATTGAGGATGAGTGTTCCAGTAAGTGAAATATTACTTTTTTCATATACGATATTGTGTAGCAATCCTGTCAATGATATCTGAATCAATTCCATAACAAATGTTTGGAGTACAAATTGACTAGAAAAAGTGTTTTTTTGAATAATTCAATGTCCATATAAAATTAGTTGTTTCAAAAGTAATTTTACTTTCGTGTAATTCATTGTTTATATGGGTCTCCTTTTTTTTAAGAAATTCTATTTCCTGTAGTTGTTTCGAGAGGTCTTTTTCTTCCAGTTTGTGTCTGGAAGTTACTTCTTTGCATGATCTACACATTTTTGTGAAGAGTTTATTTTGGAGTTATTTGCTTTCTTTCTTTTTTTGAAAGATTCCCACATTTTTTTGTATAAAGATGTAGAAGTAGAAAGTCAAAACCTTTTTTTTCCATCATTGATATATGATATTTAAACGAAAATATGTAACTCTGGTACTACCGTTGAAAAATGTATAGTATTTTCAATCTAAAATCACCTGACGAAACACATATCCAGTGAATATGTGTTGTAGTTTTGTAAAGTAATATTCTCATGAAATGATTGGATCGTTTTCAATCAGTCAATCAAATTTATTCATCTGAAAACCAATACGACTTGTCAAAAATTTGTAGTATAGAGACAAAGAGCAAAATTACTGAATAAAAAGTTAAAATGATAAGTACAAGTACAGAGAGAGTACACTACAATATAAATATTAACGTAAAATATACAATTACCCAGAGTACGACAGAATACAATATCAGTGATTTATATACTAAAAAAATTCTTCCAAAGTATAGATTGCACCTTCAATTACTAACTTTTTTCAGTGACTTCTTGAATCAAATAGGTAGCTTCATTAGTGATATTTTGAGAAATTTTATTAAAAATTGGAATTCCGATGCTTAGAGGACCGTTTTGAGCTAGGTTCAATCTATTCAGAGGAGTATACAGCAAATGCTGATTTCTGGTGAAACGACCGTGAATGTCTTTACAACAGAGCAAAGTATTTCTACGTTTGTAAATGTAACAAGCAGTTTCCAATATGTAATGAGAAATAAGCAGTAATACTTGTGGCTTTCTAAAGAGATGTTTTCTAGATTATGTTTGAGGTTTGCGAAACATGGCACGAATGCACTTTTTCTGTCTAATGAAGAGACGTTTGGCAGCGGTGATTGTCCCCAGACTATGATTCCATATGCCAATCTCGACAGAATTTCTGCAAAATAGAAATTTTTCATTACTGGTGTTGTCTGGACCTTATACATACAACAAATTTGAAATATTTTGGTGTTGATATTTTTTATTGAAGTAAATATGTGAGTTTCCCAATTTAGGTTATCATTTTTATTGAGACCTAAGAACTTAACAATGGTATTACGATTCACGTGGGTGTTATTTAAGGTCCGGTTGATTTTTTTCAATTTTTGTTTGTCTTGTATGAAAGAAGATGAGAAATTCAATTATCGCTGAGTTTATATACAGCTTATTTTTTGAAAACCATTTTGCAAATTTATGCATCAAATCAATACCAGCTTGTTCATTTTCAAATCATAAGATTCTTTAGATACCAAGATTGATAGATTACCTGCATACAAGATAACTTTAAATTCTGATAGATAATTAATTAATGGCAGACAATGTCTGCCAGATACAGGGAAAACAGAATTGGAGCTACTACACTTCCTTGAGGAACACCTATTTTCACAGGTAGTGTACTGGAAAAGTGTGTAGTAATGACCTCTCTCGTTATGAGATAATGATATATATTGATTTCTACTGCAAGAAACGATCTGAATCAATAATGTGCTCTTTCTCTAATGTCGAATGTCCAGAGTTTTTTAAGCCACAGAATACTCCAATTGGACATTTTCTTTTGTCAAGCTCTTCCAGAATATTGTTTATAGACTCAGTGGTAGCAGTAGTAGCTGACCGTGCTTTTCTGAATATATGCTGTTCGGTTGATATTAGATTAAATTTCTCTATGAAAGTAAGTAATGAGCCTTTATAGCATGCAATATTCAAAAATTTTGGAAAACGATGGTGTTAAAGAGATTGGCCTATAATTATCCACTTTATTTCTACAGGTTTTTTGTGCACAGGTATAACTTTTGATGTTTAGAGTTGAGTAGGCACATCGCCTGTCTTGAAAGAATAGTTCACAATATGGGTGAACGGTGTTAATAGAAATGAGCTGAATTCTTTGATTACATTGCAAGGGAGGTCGTCAGGTCCCTCGGAGTGTTTGTTTTTGAGTTTCGCAACAATGTGGATCATATCATTTTCTGTGAATGGCAGTAGCACCATGGATTGTAAGGTTCTATTGGGCATATCGCGTATTTGCAGGGGATTTTTGGAATGTCATTAATGATTTTTTTGAGGCAGATATAAAGAAGTTGTTGAATATATTTGCAACTTTACCAGGGTCTGTAATTTGTTCATTCCCCTGCAGAATTTGTATATTAGATCGCATTGAATTTTCCTTATTTTTAAGTTTATTGATGATTTTTTCTTGCTTCCGTTAGAGGTTGAGTCTTGTTTGAATAATAATACATAACGTTTTTCTCTTGAGTAATTCTATATTAAAAAGGTAAGTCTGATCTCGAAGAAGTGAACAAACATTAACAGCTAGCATATAAACTAAAAAATGTATATTGCGAATAACTGTCGAGTGATATTACATTTATAAATTTGTTATCCACTGAATCATGTTGTCACATTCGCCCACATAATTACGATATACAAAAGTATTTCGCAATCTAGGCTGCATTCAACTTTTTTACGATAACCCCTTAATGCTGCTGGACGGCCCGCAATAATGATACTGTAAGCAAGATTGTCTGCCTTGAAGGTAACACTTCTTTCTTCAGAACCACTGAATCCATTGGTGAAAGTAAATGCTGAGATATTGTAACCATTTTTGCTACCCACTATTTTCCAATTGAATGAAGGTAACTTCAAATATGCCAGTTCAGAAGCTAAATCAACAAATGTAAATTCAACACAAGGGTCAGTTTCTTTTTCTGCCGATATCAGTTCTATTTTTTTTGGGTTGAATGAAGATTTCAACATATAGTAAAAACTGCTGGTCTGTGCCACTTGTTAATTTTGTATCCAAGTTTTGATGGATGCAGATGGGTTGAACAATAACTTCTGTCTTCTGATTCCAATGGGATTCATCTTTGACCGCCTTTATCAATACCAAATAGTTTCCGCAATTCATCTTTACAGATTCTTCAGCTCTAAAGTTGAGTTTCTTCGTCAGTATATGTGATATCAGAAGTTTGTATTCCTCTTTGAAATAAACTCGCAAATTATTGACACTATCTTAAAACAAATGCTTATTTGTTTAAATAACTATCATGTAATATTCAATTCGAAACAATATTAATTTTTGAATGATGTATTTCTGTTCACATGTATGATATCACTTTATACCCAACTGATGAAAACAAAAGGTAAAGTTTTGTTATAAGGGGGTAGAGATTGCCGCCTTTTTGAAAATATTTTAAATGGGTGCTCGTATCAAAATTACTTTGATTCCACTTTCTTCGTTCAGTGTTCTAAGAACACTTTGTTTACAGTATCTGTGCTGGAATAGAAATAAATAGATTATATTAATGTTTCTCATCAGTTCAACTTTAGTGCAATTTTCTCTAGAATGACGTCATAAAGATGGCGCCCAAACTTTCAACATTGCGCAGCCCCTCCTCATTACTAAATTGTCTCGGAGGTGAATGCGGGAAAACAAAATTCTAAATCGCATCACCTTTGAATGTCGAAACGGCGTCTTTTCAAAGTTCGACTGTGAATTGTTTGAAATTGCTGAAACCAGTTCAGTATTTAGAAGACTCGTAGGTCGTAGGATGGAATATTTATCAGAAATTTACAAATAGTTGTGTAAGTAGCATTTATAAAGTATCTAACAGTGTAAAAATTTCTACCCAGTACTAAGTAATGTAAATAATATGTGTGTTACCTGAATATTGAATTTCTGTTTGGAATGGTATCCAGAAGTATTTTTTTGCTTTGAGTGATTGCCATGATCTTTTTATGTATAATTTTACATAAAATAATTTTTCAGAAACAGAATCAGGTGTTTCAACATGTTTATTTCTCAATCTCAGTCAGCATTATTCATACTTTGAGATACCAAATAAGTGGAATATGCATTCGAGTGATTTGTCACATTTGAATTTGTGTGCAATAACACCTTTATTGATACACTACACTTGTATACATCAGAAACTTGATGTTTCAACATTTCCTGTATGCCATAATTCAAAAAAGTGAAAGAACAGTTGGTTGTCAATTTTGGCTTGTAACAGTTCAAAAGAGAGTCGATTTCGATTAAATATTTTGAAAACGTTTGTGTTAAAAGGAATTTGATAAAGAAACGAAGTTCCAAAACTATGAGTTAATTTGAAAGATTTGTAGCTACAAGTAATACGAAACAAGAAATTTAGTGAGATTTTGATCTTACCAAGAAAACTCACGACAAATTCATTTGTTTCACAGAGATAGACCTCAATCAGAAAACATTTGTATCAAGTAAAGTACCTGTTTGAGAATCGACTCCACCCCGCTATCAAAATAAGGATTTCATGGAGTATCGCACTATCCTATTGAGTAAAATAGAAAGGTTGCAGCAAATCTGAAAACAAAGCGACAGAGAAAATCAACAACTTCAAGTGAGTAAAGGCTAGATATGTGAATCATTCGAAATAATACTGATATACCCAATATTCATTGCCACTAACTGAATATTTGAAAGCATCAATAATATAAACAGATTATATTCTTTTTTGGGTCAAAATTTTACTTAAAAGTCAGTTATTAGTTTGAATTCTATTTCGATCCATGTTCAACAACAGCTCAATTGCAGAAATTTGAAATAATGTTGGAATTTACTACATTTTGATTGGTTTTGTATTTATGGTAGGAAATTCGTTTTGATTATCATTATAACATAGGGCTCAAACATTTAGCAGGTATAATGCTAATCAGTGATAACTCATTAGATCTGATTTTCCAAAAGTTTGAACATTTTTTCCACTCTTTGTGATTTACAATTGAACTAATTGAATATTAACATCTTCATATTATATTTGCCCTAAAAATAGATAAATAACTATTACCTACCTACGCGCATGTGTAATTTGTGAATGTTTTCTGCTGGCAAAATTGAAATGATTATGAAAAACAGTTCAGGGCTCTGATGAAGGGCTTTGTCAAACGTAAGCAACAGTGTCGAATCGGCAACAGCTGATATTTGGAGAAAGCATTGCAATATATAACCTTGACTATATATGTGCAGATAATACTTCAGCAGTTTCATTCCACAAAATGACATGTGTTTAAACAAATTCCAATACAAACTATACTCCACTACATTTACTGTACCAGTATAATTCATATCCTGATGACTCCGACTCGTTTGGTGAAAAGCGTGGCGAGAATACATTTTATGCTAGAAGTTTCAGTTCTACCTTTCAGCCTACAAGAAAAGTGTAATAATAAACTTGACAAGCTCATGGTTTTCATTCAGCTTATTGATAGAACACTTTTTTAGAAAACTTACACTGCCAATAAATAATGCAAAGCATTATTTAGTAAGGGCAATCAGAATCATGGGACTGGTCCTAACAAATCAAAAAGAAAATATTTTGAAAATGAAAAATGAGAAATATTGAGAACTATTCAAGAAGCTTGAACATTTCAATTTTACATGTGCTCCTCATTCTTGAATTTATTGTATAATTTTCAAATATAAACCATGCACAAGTTACAGATAAATTTTTTTAAATTATGAATGGACTGACCTGTTGTTTAATGAAAATTATCAACACTATCCATGATAATAGTTACACAATTTTCACAAACATTTTCATTTCACACCGTAGCTTCCTCGGTAGTAATATTCAGTGTGTAATATTCATTTCTAGCGAGGAAGCTACGGTGTTAGCGAAACGAGTCTAGAAATAAAAGTGTTTGTGAAAATTGTTCAATTATTATTATCATGGATAAGTTTTTTTCATATGTAGTCAAATCATGCTAATGTCAACTTACCCATGGAAACTTTGTTTTTGTCTTAATTGTCACTTTAAGAAATACAAAAACTATATTTGTCTTAATACACTGTATTACGTGTATCACTTTGAACGTGTTACAAATGAAACATATTTAACATTATCTGTTGAAAATCTGAAATTTTAATTTCAAATAATTTTCAGAATGTGTTTCGACATTACATGCTACTTCAGAAAAATTATTGGTATGAGGGCGATTAAATCAATGTTGGTTGTATTCATCTTCGAAGTCCATTCCATTAAAACTTTGTCTCCAGCAGATATTTTTGCTATTCGGGAGCTGTCCGACTCATCCATTTGTTTCAAGTCGACAGAAAACATTGCACTCTCATGATCTTATTACGTTTTCCCTTCCAACTTTCTTGTTCCCTGTACCAGTTTGTAAATTATTAAATTTGAGAATTCTGAATTTTCACTGCATGACCAAATATAAATGAATTTGTCTCCTCTTCTTAATCTGTATTCTAATGTGGAAATTGGTAATTCATTTATCTCATGGAAATTTAACGAATTGGTAATAATTTTCTTTCAGGTCATGTGACTCAAATTGTTATTATATAAAGTACAAATCATAATGAGTTCATTACATGTCCATTTGATGATTCAGTAAAATTTTTTTCAGTGGTTTTTCATTTTCAATAGTAATAGTAAAATTAATACTCATTATGTAGGTGGAAGGTCGTGCGATTCAATTTATTATTGGGCGAAGCAAAATTGAATAGAATTCAGTCAGTATGAAACCGCTTGAGAAAGCTATTGTATTGTGTTGCATTCGTTGTTGATTTTGGTCGATTGGGTATGTGAAAGCACTGTTCAAAGTGCTTTGGGTATGCGAAAGCACTTTGCACAGTGCTTTTGCATACCCAAATATTCATGCAGGATATGTCCAACACGTTAGCTTTGATTGCTTTAGATCCCCAGTTATCGCGATCAACTTCATTTAGCTGTTTTCGTCCGTAACAGCCGCTTTCGGGCGTCCACTGCGTGATTCGTCCTCGGTGCTCATTTCTCCTTGTTCAAACTTGGCAAACCACTTCTCTTATTTCAATTAGATTTTAGAATGTGTTTCGACATTACATGCTACTTCAGAAAAATTATTGGTATGAGGGCGATTGAATCAATGTTGGTTGTATTCGTCTTCGAAGTCCATTCCACTAAAACTTTGTTTCAAGCAGATATTTTAGTTGTTCGGGAGCTGTCCAACTCATTCATTTGTTTCAAGTCGACAGAAAACATTGCACTCTCATGATCTTATTACGTTTTCCCTTCCAACTTTCTTGTTCCCTGTACCAGTTTGTAAATTATTAAATTTGAGAATTCTGAATTTTCACTGCATGACCAAATATAAATGAATTTGTCTCCTCTTCTGAATTTGTTTTCTAATGTGGAAATTGGTAATTTGAGACAACTGTGAAATTTGTACACTAGTCTTTTGAAGGTTAGGGTTAACTGAAAATTTTGGATTGAATACTGGTAGCGCCATCTGTCTGTTAGCCTACGAACTTTTCAGCCCATCTGGGACATTACAGTATTATAGGTATATGAAATATTCTTATTATTTTCTAGAATGAGTATCTTCTATGCCTTTGAATTAAATCCAAAAATTATTTTCAGATTGCATCCTTGAAGTCATAATGCAAAACCTGACTGGAAAAGTACATCTAAATTATCAGCAAGCTACGAATTCTTACTATGCAGTTTGGAAAACTAGAAATCGAATTTGAAAACATCCGAATAGACTGCATTGAATTGAAAATTACACACGCACACACACAATTGTTTTATAATCACAACAATAACTCAATTATTGGCTAATCTATTCTTAAAATTGAAAACAAATCTCGCATTCACTGGGTTTTTCTAAGAAACAGAAGGAATCTCTAGATAATTCAAAAAATCCCAGTCTAGTCATTCAGCCATTGAAAGGGAACTATTTGAAGGAAAAAGCTTCTGTTCTGTATTCTTCAAGAAGTTTATAATGAATTCTGCTTAGAACATTCAAAAACAGTTGAAAAAAAGTATTTGGAAAATTGAAAATAACTTTAGTTGTGCGTGATCAAGATTTGGATGAAAAATGTTTATAATGCATATGTCTGAGAATGAAGTTTCTCATATATTGTAAAATGTAAATTCAATTAAAAATTGCATTTCATAAACAGAGTGAAATCTTAAAAAAATATAAATGTTCAATTAGTTGACCCAGTACAATATAGAAATTATTAAAAAATAAAAAAAAAAAAATTATTAAAGGGTTAGAAAAAAGCAGTTCTGAAAATGGCAAACTTACCAAAAATCTTGCTTAAAAAGAGAAGCAAAATGGAAGCTTTATGAAAATTTGAATAAGAACAAATAAATTCACCACATAAAATGATTTTGAAGTGGTACAGTATTTGAAAACAATATAAAGTAGTCAAGAATGAAATAACAAGAGTCGAGAAGGACATTTTAATCTATCTGAAACATTGATTGAGTCAAGCTATTCCTTGAAATCAACAGCTACATAGAAGGGCGATCTGAATAATAGACATAAATCAGCTCTGATAGATTTGAAAAAATCCACTGGCCAGCTGAAAATATAAAAAAATTGTCAAAAGAAAAAAAATTCTCAGAATGTGAGGGAATATCAAGCTACGATTTATTACACAAGCCCATTATAGAAAATGAAGGATTAATTCAGAAAAGATTGATGCACTGAATACACTTTTGTCTAACAAAGAAAAGTATGTTTGCCAGTTTGATCTGGTAAATTGAGAAGAGTTGAAGAAAAAAATCAAGGATCCTATCAGTCATTCACTTGATAGAATCTCCAATGACGTAACTAAAGAAATAAATCAACTCGATAGTAAAATAATACATATTTTACTTGAGTTATTAAGAAGAAAGTGAAAATTTCTCCAACTTGAGAATGTCTCCAAGAGGAAAGCAGACTTTTCGGAAGAATTTGATGATGTTTCTCAAGAGAAAGCAGACTTTTACAGATGGAATTCAAAGCATGAAAATGAAAATAATGAAAACTTTGAATACTTGAAAGATTTGTTCAATCAATTCGATCAGCTAACTAAAGACAATGCTCAATTATAAGACAGATCATAGTAATATCCATCTATTTGAAAGTAAAGAATAAACAATTCCATCTGCTTGAAATATCTTCCAAACAACTAAAGATGATTGCCGAAGAGAAAGCCAGTATTTTGGAAAAAATGTTAGAGGAAAATAAAGATATTTTCGAAATTGTTGACAGACTGTTTAAAGAAAAATATGGAATTTCACGGACAATAAATCAAATATCCAAAGAGAAAAGAAGAAGAAAAAATAGATAAGTTGATCAAAGACTTTAAATTGCTTCGCCATAAGGGTTGAAATTGACAGACTTTTTAAATTCTGTCAAAAAGAGTGGTTGCATAGAGTAGAATAGCATGGAATGATATTCTAGAAACTCAGGCAAAAATTGTGAATAAAACAGATAACAACATTGTGATGGCTCATAAAATTACTTTGGACATTAAACAAGAACTACTTACTGAAAGAATTTGAGGAATCAGAAAATGAAAAGATACAAAAACTGCCATGAAGAAAGTCCGACAAACATATTTTTTGTGGTTTTGGTTAATCCTTAGTTGGAACTTGTAACTTTGCATCTAAGGAAAAAATTTGATTGAAAAGGCATATGAAAAAATCCTAGAAGAGAACATTTTGGAAAAAATTAAATAATTTGACCCTACCGTATTGGTGGTGAGTATTTCAATAAACATAAGTCAATAAGAAACAAAACAATTAGTAATTTTTTTTAGGCTTCCATCAAAAAAATAAATGAGGATCTCACAAATGAATGTTTGAAGCTGAACAAATACTCCATCGATTACAAACTGATCTTGAAAGGTTAACAAATAATGGAAATGGACTAACTTTTTATGTATGCGTTTGTGTGTGTGTGTGTGTATATATGTATATGTAATGTATTCTTCCAAAGAATCTTTACGGTCTCTGAGAAGAAAAGAAAGTTTATTTCAAGATGAATTTTTCTTTATCTCTGGGCCTTCTGAACTTCTACCTCTATCATTAGTCGACTGTTCTCAGTCAATCTGTGAAAATTCAACGAGATGAGAGTTTTCATCTTCAATTTTTTTCCTCACAATTACATTTTTAGTTCTAACTTTGATTTTGCCAAAACCACTGAGACATTTTCCATGTCTGTTTTTGTATCTTCCTATTTTCTGACTCATTGATTCCTTTTAGTAGTTCTTCCTTCATGTCCAAAATACTTTGATGAGCCATCACAATGTTCTCTGTTTCAATCACATTTTTTTTGATTTTCTAGAATAACATTCCGTGCTTTTTTTGCTTTATGTAACAAATCTTTTTGACTCAATTTGAAAGATTCTGTTAATGTACAGTTTCCTTGGCAAGGCAGTTCATAGTCTTTGGCCAACTTATCTATTCATTTTTTCGTCTTTTCTCTTGTGATATTTGGTTTATTGTACATGAATTTCCATATTTTTCTTCAGACATTCTGTCAACAATCTCAGAAATATCTTTATTTTCTTGTGACACTTTTTCCAAAATATTGGCTTTCTCTTCGGCAATCTTTAGTCGTTTGGAAGATATTTCAAGCAGATGGAATGTTTTGTTCTTCACTTTCAAGTAGCTGGATATTATCATAATCTGTCTTATAATTGAACATTTTCTTCAGTTAACTGATCAAATTTACTAAAAAAATCTTTCAAGTATTCATAGGTTTTATAATTTTGTTCTTCATGCATTGAATTTTATCTGTTAACTCTGCTTTCTCTTGAAAAACCTCACCAAATTCTTCCGAAAAGTCTGCTTTCCTTTTGGAGACATTCTCAAGTTGAAGAAATTTTCACTTTCTTCTTCATAACTCGAGTAAAATATGTGTTATTTTACCATTGAGTCGATTTATTTCTTTAGTTACATCATTGGAGATTCTCCTATCAACTGGAAGACTGATGGAATCTTCGATTTTTCTTCAGCTCTTCTTTTTTTACTAGATCAAACTGGCAAAAATCTTTTTCTTTGTTGGTCGAAAGTATATACAATGTATGAATCTTTACTGATAATCCTTCATTTTCTATAATGGTCTTGTGTACAAATCGTAGCTTGACATCCCTCTCATTCTGAGAATTTCTTTTTTTTTTGACAAATTTTTTATATATTCCGAGAGTACTTTTAGCTGGCAAGTGGATTTTTTCAAATCTATCGAAGCTGATTTATGTCTACTATTCAGATCGCCTTTCTCTGTAGTTGTTAATTTCAAGGAATACCTTGACTCAATCAATGTTGCAGATAAATTGATATTGTCTTAATTGGTTCTTGAAAGTTTATCATTATGATTACTTTATATTTTTCACAAATATTGTTCCTTTCCAAAGTCATGTTTTGCAGTGGACTTTTTTCAGTGGTTAAGTTTTCGCATAGTTTTCTATTATCCTTCTCCAAATAATCCAGATTTTTGGTAAGTTTGCCATTTTTTGAAGTGCTATTTTCTAAGTCTTGAATGACCCGTGTGGGGATACCTGTTAGCCCCCATCGGGCGCGTCCCCGGGTGGCGGATAGGGGTGGCCCTAGCCGGTTTATTCGGTGGGTTGGAGAGAAGGAAAACCTCTCCCGCGGACCAACAGGCTTATATGGCCTTGTCCAATGTGTTGAATGATCAGTACCGAAGGATGAATGATACCTGGGCCTTATCACGTATCATTAACGTAGCATCTGTGATACCAGACGACCTCTCGGTGTATCCAGTCCTACATATGCAGGGAGAACCATGGCTGTAGACAAACCATTTCCCCATATTCGTGGGAACCTGATGGAGTATAAAAGTCTCCTGTGAGTTAGTACATGATCATCTTCAAGGTTCTAAATAGTCTTATCATCAGCACTGATGTTGAGAGTCGTACAAAGGAACCTAAAAGATAGATATTGCTTTTACGCAAGAACCGTGTGTGTTCACAGAAAGACAGTCGTAGAGTTGGGAGGAAGAGATGATTATCTTTCCCCGATAAATGAACCTCAAAGACTCCAAGAATATATTCACTTACCCATAAAGTAATAAACGTACTGCTTAACAAATGTGATTTCCATTTGTTTTCAACCTCACATAACATATGAGAAAATTAATCATTCTTAGACTCGTATGTCTGCGAATCGGAACAAAGAGTTCAGTTATCAGGAGTTTCAATCCTATTTCATATTCTATGTCTTGACCTGTATATTATTTTCTGGATTTGAAGTAATTTTATTAATGTCTTCTTTGAGTCCTTTGAAAATTATATTATTCTATCGGAGAATCGCTTTTCATTTCGTCAAATCTCCTCGATATTGCTTTCTTTCGATTGGGAGATTCATGTATCATAGATGAATTTAAATATTCAGTCAATAACTGTTGATTTTCAAAAATAGGCTAATCAATTTTTCATTGGTTATTCCAACTTGGTACCCAGTCCAATCTCCCTCAACTACCAATTTTTTTCTGCAATAATCTTGTTGATATCTTCTTTCAAGTATTTAGACAATTTTTCTCTTCAAATTGAAATATTCCAGTGTCAAACCAAGGTTTGACACTGATCACCCTGTCACCAAAATAGACCTACTCTTAGTGCAAAAATTACTGGTTTGAATGTTATTCCCATAAAATTGAATACTTTGCCAAAGGTTTTATCTTCTGGTTATTAGTACGGATATAGACAAACTCAACAATCTTACACTGATTTCATAAAACTGTACATAAATCTCTATTTGTGGTATTACATTCATGTAAACAAAATGTATGTGCCCAGAACCGATATCATAAAATCAGCCCTTCTGTCAGTTGGGCAAGCTAATGAAAGATATTGCAGATTTCAATAGAGTAATAATCCGAAGGAGTCCCTTAATACCACGAATAGAGATCTATCAACATTACACATCTGATACTTAATTAAAGAATAATAAAGTGATTATGTCTGTCAAAATGTAAGAGCTGCTTATAAAGAAGTTGTTGAATATATTTGCAACTTTACCAGGGTCTGTAATTTGTTCATTCCCCTGCAGAATTTGTATATTAGGTCGCATTGAATTTTCCTTATTTTCAAGTTTATTGATGATTGATTGATTTTAATGGATGCGCATATCAAAATTACTTTGATCTGCGCACATGTTCTAAGAACACTGAACTAAGAAAGTTGGAGGACCAACACTAACCACTATCCTTTCCAAGAAAGGAAAGCAAATTTGCATATTTCTATCTTGTTTCACAAAATAAAAGTAACGAGTTACTATAAAATAATTTCATAAATAGTATTAGAAATGAACTTTAAATATCGTCAAGTGAATACAAAATGATTTATTAATTCAGAAATTTCATTTCCGACCATTTCAAACATTTCGTTTATAGTTTCTGCAAAAATATCTCTAATGATCGACTAAAAATTAATAATTTTATCTTGAAAACTAATTTCAAGGAATCATATTCATAAATTGATCCAAGAGTGTTTATTTTTATTGAGTGTGCGCAGTTTAAAATCATTTAGATCTGCGCGTCAATGTAGTGTGAGAAAATTAAAGTTTTTTTTCATATTTCAGCAGATTATCAAGCAGGAAAATTATTTCAGTTCAAAGCATCATTTTATTTTTCAGAGTCTTGAGTCTGAAATTAGAAAGTAACCATTCATTAGGATGCCACCTATGACCACTATTCTTCATTCATAAAATGAAACATACCAGTAATTTTAAAATCATTTTTCAGAATAAATTTAGATTGTAATTGGTACATTTCGGTTCTTTAAAATATCCCAAAAACCAATGGGAATTTCCTAAGTTTCAAAACGTCTTCTTGATAGCCTCTGAAATGGGTAACTTTTTCCTAATTGAATTGACTCTGTATCTCTTACAGTTCCCGATGTTCCTATTCTGGGCCTCCTTATCTTGTGCATAGCAGAATTTATTTAAAAGGTATTTCTAACAAGTTGGATGAATATCTGAATTTTAATTGAACACAGTAATTTTTTTACAAACTTAGAATAAGACCTCCATAATTGATATCTATCTGATTTCAGGGGATTGAAAACCTAAATGCCAGAAATAATCTTGCCCATGAATCAAGCCTAATTTTTCGAAGGATGGATTCATGCACCAGTCTCAAGTTGTAAGCAGTTGGATCATTATTTACGACTTGAGACCAGTGCCTGAATCTACTCTAAGAAGTCAGGCATTATTTCAGATATTAACTCTCAAGTCAAAAATGTCAGGAGGTATAATGTTGATATAAACTAGCAGATAACCGAAAAGCTCTCAGCTAATCAACCATGATAATCAATATCAGAAAGATGAAGCCATGCTCCTTTTTAAGGCGTCATCAGTCACAAAAAAAATTATCAAAGAATCAAAATACCATCTCACCCTTAAGTACCTTTACACCAATTGTATAAATTTTACACAAACCTTCGTTAATCTGTCCATCAATACTTGTTTTATGCCATTTTTGTCCAAACCTCGCTTCTCAAGTTCGGCCTTCAAATCCACAACTCGTAGATCCGACAATTTTTTATTTTCACTATCAGACATATTTACTTCTATAGGGCAGCGAAATCTTCTCGATTGATCTAATAATAAAATCTTCTCTTATCCACGTATTCTAGTATTTCATACAAGCATGAGTGGCGTCATTTACACCGACATTTTATGCAAAATTGTAAGTATCACATCCCACATATCATGAAACAACAAAAAGGGAACGATATAACATAGAACATAGCTAGAATACAAACAAGGGTTGCCAACACTGATTCCACAAATTATCTACGAACGAAAAGTTATAATTAGAATGGGGAACACGCAAATATCTCAGTTTCGGAATATTTTGATTCCAACATGTGAAACTTGCTTGGAATAAACCATGTATTTTTTGAACTATCCACTCTGTCTATTGGTCATAGCTGTCATATGTCGATGATGTCATGTATTTGTTTAGGCGATTTCCTAAATTTAATAGATAATGTCTGATGTATTGGTTCAACTAATAGAAACGCGTCAACGTTTCGAATGGATTAATAGATGGATCCATCGGATCCATCGGTGTACTCATCGTTGAATTCAGGAACTCGTTTTATTCGATTCATTGTCAGGTTTTTATTGGTTTTTTGCGTATTTAGAGCGTTAGTATAAAACTTTCGTTGAGTAATAACACTGACTGGACAATCTGATTTGCGCAAAAAATTGAAAGAACACTTACATGTACAGTAGAAAAGTGAATTTTCAAAGGTTTTCTAGAATTATTCACTAAAGCAAAAATGAATCGAATAATGTGCTCATCCTGGTCATAGTTCTGAAACAAATTTCAAGGAGCAACTTCTATAAATTATTCAAACAAAAAGGTTTCAAAATAATGGATTGTTACTTGGTTCGTGAAGTCCTAGAGAAACTAATTCTTAGCTCAGATTGCTTCTCGAAAAATAGACACCTTTACTGATTTATGGTAGATAAGTGAAGGAAATAGAACATCGATTTTATCAAACCATTTTAATCAATTATAATAATTTTTATGTAATCTAAATATGTTTTTTTTCATATCTGAGAACTTCTTATATTTCAGAAAGCCCTATGTCTTACCGTGAACATATATTCAAATACATTACTGAAATGGATCTGCAACCTGCAATATTTCTATGCAATTAATAATCGAAGCAGTAAATCAATTGAATTGATGGATGTATCCGTTACTACGTGGTAGGACATCATGATGAAAAATGAGAAATAATACTTTCTATATTTTTTACCACCGAT
>NW_019291318.1:39577-82647 GCF_000500325.1 Leptinotarsa decemlineata | reverse complement strand
ATTGTGCTTAATATAATTGTGATTTTCAACTATTCTTTTTTTAATTATTCTTTTTTACTTGTTTCAGGGATTTCAAATCATTTTATATAATAGACAATGGAAGTCCGAACTAGTGAAATTCATCACGAAACATTGTCAATCACCTTCAAACAAACACATGAAAAATATTTACGAAGGGATCGCCTGCGAAAAAACGTAAGAGTTGCTTCTACAGAACTGGGATCGTCTCTGAATAATTACAATCCTACTCATGTAAACTGTCCGGTCCACACTTGAACAAAACAGACTTTAGTTGCAACAAAGGGACAGAGAAAACTTATCATGCTCCATGTGAATGTGACGCAATGAAGAATGGAAGGAAATCAATTTATAAACAACCCAAATTATCAAAGAATGTAAACTTTCTCGGCCGAAGATGACTGTATGGAACCTATTTTCGAGGTTTTTTGGCCGCGGTCTCTTGTGTTCAGAGAGATGGTTACCTATACTTCTTTTCGTGGTTCCACGAGAGGAATTACCAACTCGGACAAAACCGGCAAATCAGCTGTAGTCGTACATGCTCTCAACAAAGAAGGCACTCACATAATTTGATTTGACGGTTCAAAAACCAAAGAAGTCTCAGAATGTGGAGTGTACTCCAGATCACTAAGCCTAAGGATTGAGTGGGGGATGGTAAAAATACCAGCGTGGTTCAAACAGAACTGGCTGGTATCTCAATCACCACAAAAGAAATAACCAGAAAAGGAATTTCTGGCAAAAACATAACAATATGCACTGAGAGTAGACAAGCCCTATCAGCCTAGAAGAGAAAACGTGTTACCTCAGGGTTAGTACTAGAGTGCCACCAAGATTTAGCCAAAGCTTGGGTTGGTAATAACATTATCCTGAGGTGGGTTAAAGGGCACGACAGGAGTAAAAGTAATGGCATTGCCGACTCTTTATCCAAGGAAGCGGCTAGACTGAGAAATTCAAGATCCAGTGACACCTACGGTCTAATGACTTCGACAATTGCGGAACTAGCTAAACGTCACGCCCATGCTCAATCCCTAAAGAGATGGGATGGAATCAAAGGACGCAATCTTGCCAGGATCACCCTGGGCGACCCTGGGAAGCTAGCGCCGTAGAAATATCTGGCGATGACCAGAAAAATCTACGCTTAACAGTAGGATTTCTGACTGGCTACTGTCAACTAAGGAAACACCTCCATAATATGGAACTAGTGGACACACCTCTATGCAGGATGTGCGAACAGGAAGATGAGACTGTCAGGCATGTTCTATGCGAGTGCCCGGAGTTATCGTCAATAAGAGAGTGTGTAAGGTAATCTGATTACCTGTCCCCTATTGTACATAAACAAGGCAGGTAATCCAATTGAGAGCAACCAAGTCACGCCCATCAATAATAAGATGAAACCAGAGTGAAATAGTAGTTACTGCGTTAGGAACAAGGGGAACAACAACTCGAGCACCAACTCGAGTACTGTGACATCATCTGGTACCTCATCACCTTTAATAATGTCTACGTCGGACATATAAACCTGCAGACGATGGCCAAAAAACCCGGAAAATAGATTTCACTTAACTCAAATTATGTTCAGAATACTGTGAGAAGCATCCATCGAAGGTTCTGTTTGAAAAAAATCTGTTTAAAATCTGTTTTTCCATTTATCAACTGTCGCCCCCATACGAACGACAACTCTCTGAAGTTGAGAAACTTGTGCGAGCTAAGGACTAACGAGATCTTATTTCCGTTACATAAAAAATCATATTTCGTGAATGAATTGTGTGTTTTTCCTTATAATGTAGCGCCTTTTGTCTCTAAAACAATATTCCAACTTACATCATATTTCTTCAAACCCAGAGTATACAATGCAGTACCAAGTGAACTGAAAATAATCAGAAAGAACTGAAAAATTGGATTTCAAACCTTCCTAGATCATTCACTCAACAACTGATGTAAAGTATTATTTCTGAAATAATACAATAGGGCCAAAAGACTGTTCTTCAGAGGTCTTCGTTTTCATTGTCGACTAAGTTTTCTTCAATGAAAAAGTATCGATATTTTAAATCTCAAATGCTTCATTTATTTATATGTATGTGTGTATATGTATGTGTATGTATGTATGTATGTATGTATGTATACTGTAATTGAACTTTCGTCAACACGTATATACCTTTATCCTTTAGTATTTTTCATCATTCTTTTCTTTCATTGTGCTACGACAAGCATAGGTTTTTGTGGATTATCACTCATATTTATTCATGTTATCCAGATTTGTACTGAAGAGCCTTAAGGCAAGTGTCTTACGGTGAAACATCAATGTCTACCAGTGAGGATGACAGTTTTCGATGTAAGTGCAATTTTTTACCATTCACTTAGTGTAGAACTGCTGTGAATGATATCTGATTTTATTCCATAACGAATGTTTGGAATACAAACTGACTCGAGAAAAGTGTCTTCTGTATAATTCAGTGGTCATATACAAAAATTTGTTCAGAAAGAATTGTTCTTTCGTGTAATTCAATGTTTAAGTAGCTGTTTCAGGAGGGCTTTTTCTCCCAATTTATATCTGAAAGTTACTTCTTTGCGTGATATACACATCCATGTATAGAGTTACTTATCAGAAACTCATTCCTTATGTATTTTACTTTAGAAAATTATTTTGACAAAATGATATAAGGAGTTCTTACTGTTGATAATAATATGCCACATTGCGAATTGGTAAACTTTTCACACTCCAATGTGAGATCGTAAATGACAGAATTTGACTTGTTTGCCGATATTTTACAGAATTACAGAACGAATCTTTGGACATTTGTTGGTTATGGAAAACTTAGTTTATAGTATAACTTTATTCGCGAAGATCGTCAGAGTGAACAAAGAGGTGGTTTAGCCTTCTAGTGTGACAAATATCTACAGTGAAATATGATTACTTAGTAGTCACATTGTCTTTCATTAGGCTCTTCCTTTCTTTAAGTTCAAATAAAACAAAGTTTTTGTGAGATATAATCAAAAAGTTTTATTCATTTGAAAGACATATTGACCACATTATGCATGGAAGATAACATCGTTCAATGTTGGCCACCGCTTCTCTGGGTGGAGCGCATCAGAAACGTCCAATTTTTCATGACTGTCGCATTAATCAGGCCGCATATCAGGGCCCTCCTATTTACTGGTTGCACCGCTGGTTTTCCCTCGTCCTTAAAAAAATTGTCAGTTTTGAGAAACACATATCTCACCTGGTGAAATTCTGCTATTTCACACTCAAACTCCTATATGTGGACAGATTATGTCTTACCAGTAATATTAGACTCATATTATGAGAATTTTTTATTTTATCTCGACTGTAGTATTGCTCCAAAATGTATTGACCAGCGTTACTAGCAAAAAGAATAGTTAATTTCTAAAATATGTCTAAATAATGATAACACCTCCAAAATACAAATCATGAAATTATAAAACAACAACAACAATTAATTCGAGTGGCGCATTTGCTTTTTCAGTTACAGGAAAACCCGGAAAAACCTGCATCATCACATCATCTGAAGATCTTGATCTGCCAGTGTAAACTATGAACATTAATATTGAAACCAAAAATTTCAAAAAAATCATCTCGCGAAAGATATTTCACATACATCAGAGTTACATCGTTTCCCCGATGTAGCCGTGAAAAGCAAGAATCAAACAGACATAATAATCAGGGAAAACGACAATTGATAACACAGTTATCATGGCTGACTTGACTCGATCCGGATAGGATAAGGCTAGGCGCGAATATTCTAGGAAATCTGTAACGCGATGGCAAACATTTGCTGTCTTCACAATCCTCTTTGTTGACAACAATTTCTATATTTGCGTTTCAATCGGTCTTGGAAACCATATTTCCTCTTCGCAATCGCATGCCATTTCTCGGAAGCCTGTTTTGTTTTATGGCCGCCATTGTTTGCTTTGTTGATTATATCATCGTTAGGAAACTTCAGTTTGACAATAAAGTGAATGAAATTTTTATTCTGTAGGATCTTTAATAGAATTTGAAAATATGTTTAAAACATGTTTTTCCGTTAACCAGCTNCGGTAACATTTTCGGGATGTATTGCACGCTCGTTGGTCGTTCACTCACCAATTCAACCAGAAATGGGTCTCATCGCTGAATAAGACTTTTTTTATGAAAATCAGGCTCAGTTGCCAACTGCACCGGAACCCATTCAGCGAACACACATTATTGTTTATAGTCGTTTACCTTCAGTTTCTAGGTCGGTTGAATTTTGTACGGGTGCAGGCCCAAGACACGACGCAAAATTCGCCAGGTTGTGGTCTGCGAAAGGCCGAGTTCTTGTAAGCGACACGAAAACGACTGCCTCGGATTCTCCTGCACACTCTGATAGGTCAGGTTAAATTAGGTTAGGTCCAAAGTAAGTGGGTATATTCGACCCTCCACCGCAACCCACAAGGGTTTTTCTGTGCCTCCTATTCACAGTCGACCAAATAAACTCAACTTCTTAACGAAACCGATTAGTTTGTAAGTGGTCTTTCAGGTTAGATGGTAAGAGTACGGTTCTGTCAAACTCTAAAAACTTGATTCGGTCTCCAGCGGGGCAGGCCCAAAGTATATGCTTTGCTGTTCCATCGTTAATGAGGTAGTCGGATAGTCAAGGTGCAAGATTCCCACCTTGATACCCGTGACAACCTTCCCATATGAGAGTTTTTGAACGTCAGCTACACCTGACGATGCCTTAGATTCCACCGTGCAGGGCTTTTTCGCCACTGGTTTTTTTGAATCATCACTTGAGCGCAAATGTTTGCTATTTTCTAAACTATTTTCTGAAGTATATTTCTATGGCATCCAAAGTATTGCTTTTGATTGGATAATGTCTTTTGTGAGTAATCGTCAACAATATGTCAGTATTAAGACTAATGACGAACAGTCTAGAACGGCTGATGCAAACAGTCTTGATATATGGGAGTTCCCCAAGGCTCAGTACTTGGGCCCATTCTGTTCCCTTTTTTATATCAATGAAATTGACACTTCAGCTAAAGATACACAATTCATTATTTACGCGGATGATACATCTATACTGATCTCGAATGAAGCAGATGACATTATTGCTGAGGAGTGTGAGCGATTATTGAGTAACATAACTTCATGGTGTAGCGCAAATTCACTTTTCTTTAGTACTGAGAAAACACATATTATGAGATATCACGTTCATAAAAATATTTCCAGTATAACAGTTAGTGTTGGCAATAAAAAATTAAGTTACACTGAGATAGCAACATTTNGAGATAGACAATGGTGATGTTTTCTGCGGATCTTGTGTTGTTTCTGAAGAAATGTCATCGCCTAACAAAAAACCAGTCATCAAGAGTGTATCATTATATTACATTTTAATGAACTGTACCTACTGCTGTACTACTATGATACTAAATAAAATATGAAAAGAAATTACAAATAAGTCGTGTTCCATTTGCTACCCTAATAAAAACTAATTACAGGTAAGAACTGGCCGGCAAAGGGCTTATCGTAATCCAATAGTAATTTAGTTGGGAGAGTCAACACCTGCGCAATTGCTAGCCATCACGTTTGGCGCTTACTATATTATTTGTGAACTCAGTCGTTTGAATTCATGTGCTTGGTATTGTATTTCATCCTAGTGAAATACTATTTTCCTACAGAAGCCGAGCTGGATTATTTAAATCAATGCTGGTTTTGAAAAAACTGTACAATTTGTCATAGATGATAAATTTGAATAATTTCGCCATAGAGTTGTATTGTCTTTCACGTTGCCCAATCAGACATCTTTTTTGACACCATTCAGAACTTGAAATAACATCCTCTGGCGACAGCACTTCGTTTTTAAATGATCACTTTGGACATATTACTACAGCATTGTGTTTCACAAATCCATTAGCGAAATGAAAACTTACACGTATTAGGATGAATATTCATGTAGGTTTCAGGTTCCATTTGCATAATTTATTGCCCACATTCTGAAGTTGAATGGTGAACCAATGGCAGCAATTAATCATGTACGAGTAGAATTATTTCCAAATAGATTACTCCTGTATTACATGGAGTTATATGAAAATTTTGTGAAGAATTGATCAAGGACAAGGTAGGTACATCTCACTTCCGAATGAATTCAATTTTTTTAAAGGTCCATACAGTGTGGAGTTTTATTGGGGGCTCTTAATAAGCCACTTACGCGTACTGAAAATAACCTCTTATTCCGTATTATCGCGTATGGCGTATGAAAATTATTTTCACCTGCACCTTATCACCTTGGCAAAATTGCCAATGGGAGATTATTTCACTAAGCTTGGACGAATTCCTTTTTATCATTATTGTAATATATGAAAACACATTCACAAGATCACTGCTAGCACCCACCCCACAGAGTTGAACAAGTTTTTTGATTTCAGTTCATTCATTTTCAATTAATCTAATTCATTGGCTTTAATGGATATGACTAATTACATACCAATTGCACTGATTTCGAATATAGCAAAAATAATTGAAAAAAATCATGAGGAGGCGTCTTATGAAATTTACAAATAAATATTAACTGATCGCTGATGAACAATATGGATTTAGGGAGGGAAGATCGACAGAAGATGCAATATATAAACCTACATCACAAATTTACGATTCTTTAGACAAAAAGATTCGAAAAGTGTGAATTTTTATCGATCTCTCTAAACCCTTTGATACAGTGAGTCACCCTTAACTTTTGGAAAAGCTGGAAAACATTGGTATTCACGGAAAGGCGTATGAACTCTTCAAAAGTTATTTGAATGATCGTGAACAGAGGGTCAAGATAGGTGATACAATGAGTAATCCGAAAACTGTGGGCTTTGGGATACCTCAAGGGACTATGCTAGGCCCTGTTCTCTCTTGTGAGTGGCGTTGTTTCACCCCGAGGTAAGTATTCGTCTCTCCGGCATTCAGATGGTGTAGGATGCTTCCATCTACAAGCTGCACATTCTCTCCGTAGTCCCCGCATCGTCCTTTTTGAGAGGGACCATTGCAGGTTTGTCTATCCCAGATTTCATACCGATAGCATATTCATTTTCAATTAATCTAATTCATTGGCTTTAATGGATATGACTAATTACATACCAATTGCACTGATTTCGAATATAGCAAAAATAATTGAAAAAATCATGAGGAGGTGTCTTATGAAATTTACAAATAAATATTAACTAATCGCTGATGAACAATATGGATTTACGGAGGGAAGATCGACAGAAGATGCAATATATAAACCACAAATTTACGATTCTTTAGACAAAAAGATTCCAAAAGTGTGCATTTTTATCGATCTCTCTTAACCCTTTGATACAGTGAGTCACCCTAAACTTTTGGAAAAGCTGGAAAACATTGGTATTCACGGAAAGGCGTATGAACTCTTTAAAAGTTATTTGAATGATCGTGAACAGAGGGTCAAGATAGGTGATACAATGAGTAATCCGAAAACTGTGGGCTTTGGGATACCTCAAGGAACTATGCTAGGCCCTGTTCTCTCTTGTGAGTGGCGTTGTTTCACCCCGAGGTAAGTATTCGTCTCTCCGGCATCCAGATGGTGTAGGATGCTTCCACCTACGAGCTACACATTCTCTCCGTAGTCCCCGCATCGTCCTTTTTTGAGAGGGACCATTGCACGTTTGTCTATCCCGGATTTCATACCGGTAGCATATTTTTTATCATAATATTTTTCTCAGATACATATCGGAAAACAATTTGACAATTTTTTTAATTTATCTCCGAGAAAAAAATCGATTTTCCACAGACCAGTTTAATACCTTCGTCGAAATCTAATCTAAAAGATGTAACATTTAAGTTGTTGAAGACAGTGACTTGTGACTTATCACATCATTTTTGTGCAATTTCAGAGCGTTCAGAATGGCAAAAAACTACTGGAGATTTTCTTAGTTATAAGAATTATTATGATACTATATCCTAAGATATTACACAGCAAAATCACCTGTTTGGAACGATATACAGTAAAAATCCTTTTTTTTAACCATACTTAATTCATTTGTTCGTTTTATCATCACAGTTTTCGAACTTATCAGATATACAAAATGCGCTTCATTAATAGGATAATCCCTAACGAAAATAGCACAGTCATCATTTTTTGATACGGAACGTCTGAAATTGGAAATTATTTGAATGATAAGAAAACAAACATTTTCATTTCCAAATTGGAGCCACTGTTCGGCCACATAAAATATGTCCACTTACTCACCTTTATTATAAAAGAAAATATTCAGATCTGATACATTACATTGAATGTTTTGGTTCATAAGGTTTCTGAGTATAATGAAAATTGTACCTCTTAGGATTAGTTGGGTTTGTTGTTGAAGATTTCTGAAAACGTTTGTACTAGTAATTCCTGATGCTTGTGACAACTTAATCAAATACTGCTGATTTTCCATCAGGGCAACGTGACCCGGAACTTCAAATTTATAAATATTACATAAATGTGAGTCAAAATCATCTCGGAATTCCTGAAATTGTGAGTGTCCATTTGAAAGACGCAAGTTTCGACCCATTTATATATCTTCAGAGTTAGTCATCTTGTATTACATTTGGATATGGTAGACTTGTAAAGTGATGGAATGAAAAACTTGATTATGCATTTTATTCAACTGATTTTTTTCATGAGGAAATCACTCGAGCTGAATTCCTATTTTTTTTCGAAAAATAAATGAATATATCAAGAATGGTCCATATATATTTGGTATATGGTCCCTATATTGGAATTAGAAAATAGTCAGGATGTTCCGTTTGAAATAAGGAAGTTGGTATTAACTGGACTTTCCAAAAATACTTACATTTGAACACAGACTTATGACGTCAACATTCAGAAATCTTGTAACTGAAATTGCCACTAACGATAGTTATATCTTGAACTCTTATATATCCTTTTTACTATCATTAATGTTCAATAAGTGTGTTTTGATAAATTCTTGAAATTGTATTGTTCCTGTTATTCGAAACAAGTACTCTTGCACTTATCGTCATTTGTCTTTATTCAACTATTAATATTATTATTATTATGTCGTGTGAAACCTTTCAAATGAATGAATACAGTTATTATTGTATTATTATTGTCAACTTGACAAACTTCAAATATCAAAAACTTGTTTCAAATAAAACACTCGCTCTGATATTCTACCATTTTGAAGAACTACTTTATTGCTACAATTTCTGTTTATATGACTCAGCCCCTAAAATTGATAGATTCTAGATTTGACAAACTGTACTTGTTATTTATTGTTAGTCTATTTTGAAGCACATCAATGACAGAGTTCAATTTCACGTAATTTCGTTAATGAAAAATCCTTGAGTATTATGATTTATTGTAATATATAATAATTTGATTCGATTGACTATCAACTATATCAGTTTTTGTAAATTTTGATTGTTAATTTCAAGAAGACTGACAGGTTATCCTGCCCATCTGGCCATTCTGTCCATCTCGTGTCCATCTGACGGAACTCTTAATAACTGTATTAGCTATTAAAGAAGCAAGACAGTGACATGCATAAATGAAATACAACAAATCACCATTGATCAATAGTAAATATTTTGAAAGCAAACATTTACAAAAAGATCAATTCTATTTGTGTACAGAATTACTAGTATTTGTAATTGGCACTAGATCGAAAGCGGATTTCGTAGACAATTATCAACGATATATCAATTAATAATTTCAGATTAGACAGTTGAGGATCGTCTGAGCGATCGCTATGACCTAGGACAACGATTTAGGTAAACATTTGTCAATACTTGTGTCAGAGACTAAAATAATATACTTTATTGCCATCGACATGAGGTTGGTATTTGCAAATGATAGACTAATATTGACAAGTCGCTTTGTTTACCACTAGTCAAATCACACGGTATATAACGTTTTCGATTAAGGTGTGATTGTATACAGTGAATCGATGAATAGCATAGTTACTTTTCAGTCTTAAAACTTGTGTCAATCACACACGAGAACTGTGATTACACTTTTCGCGATACCCGGTTTGGAACCAAATTGGAATGAACAGAGGACATTCGAATTGAATTTCTAATAATTAACGAAAGCACTACCACAAGACCTCAAAATTTCATCGACAAATTTCCTTTTCTTAACGAAAAGTTATTATTTAGCGAAACCGTGAGAGCAAATAGTATGATATAACCACGAGTTCATAGGACGAGTGAGTGGTTTCATCTATAGCTATTTGCTCAAAAATGGCAAGTTTGAGTTTTGAAAGAAATTGCCATTAATCTGAGGTAAGTTTTAGGTCGAGTGGTAGTTATAAAGATTATTTCCTGAAATATATTCCAGCTGAATGCATAGATATAAGAAAAAAGGACATTTATCTCAGAACGTTTTTAGGTCGAGTGGTATTCGTAAATATTATAAGATATAAGAACAAAATATCAATTCTCAAGTTAATTAAATTTTGTTATCTGAATAACAGGAAGTTTCAGCAAAAACATTCGTTTGTTGAAAATATAATGTTCGAATATATGAACGTAAATGACTGAGCTCGTAGTTGTCAATGATAGCCGACCTACTTGACGCGACTAGGTGCACCACGAATACATCCCGTATTCTTTTCGATTTCATTGAAATTCAAAATAAGAAGAAAAGATTATTCTTGTCAGACGAATAAATTTCGGTTATGATTCTGAAATTTCTGGATATCAAGGAGTTTGAATTGAAGGAGAGTTGTTTTATTTGCGTGAAAATATGTTAATCAGTGAAGTGTGGCAATTTATTTCTCATTTAGAACCCTTGCATATCAATTATCTNTGTTTTAGTTAATGATTTTATCAGATGAACATCTAAAGGTTTTGGTAATCCCGCATCAAATCGCGTCTTGCGTTCATAAGGTTTGTTTTTGACTATTTTACGTGGACTAATTCGTAGCGGCATCATTCCTTCGTATTGGTTTTTTTTGGCGTTTGAGTTCGCCGATAGCTTTAAGATTACTATATCGGTTACTTCGACTATACCAAGAATTGTTTTCAATTTTTGTCGTTACTGTCATTCCCATATGTAGCTTTCCATATCTTTGGAATGATAGTTCTCAGCCTGAGTAAACAAAATGATAAAAAAACATTACATATCATGCCGATAAGAACTGAAAGAACACCTGATAAGGCATAAAAATTGGGGAAATGCGAGGCGGTTAGCGCTTATCATCAGATGAAAGTTTCTTTGAATATAGGTACATCAAAACTTGTGAAATAGTGAAATACTGTGATATATTGATATCTGATAGGACAGAAGTACAGATTCGCAATTTCAATCAAGGGGAGTTAGAATAAACGACACATGCACATAACTTTCAAATCCATAATTTACTATAGGAAAACTATTTTAAGGCTTTTTTAGGGGATTTTTGATAAGCCATTTTCATGTTCTCTGCGGGATTTTTATTCGACCCTTTTCGTGTTATCTTCGACTTGATGAACTGATAAGAAGATTCATGTTCCCCAGAAACACGAATCTTCAAGCTTGGAAAGAACACGAAAAAGTTCATACAAAAAATCTGAAAACTTTCCGACACCTCTATATGGCTAACCCAAAATCCATTAAGAGAATGTGCCACCTATCGTAAATATGATATAGGTTCACCTACTCATGAACTGGCCAAATACTTGACAACCCTACTGCAGCCGTTTATAGGAAATACAAGTCATTTATATGGGACTCGGGACACTTTATCGAAAAACGTAGAGATATGAAGTTAGGTCCTGGACACATAGATACTAGTGAGCTTTGACGTGGTCTTCTTGTACACAATGGTTCCGGTTAAGGACACGAACCTTTAGTAACACACGGGATATACCGGATTCCTTGTTGCTGCACTTCGGTCTAGATACATTGGAACCACGAATAGAAGTGAAAAGAAGTGAAAAACTTTGTTTTGATCTTTCCTCGAATTTGTATTCGTTACTTTTATTGGCTGTCGCTAATGATAGAAGGCTTTGTCAAGAACTATTACAGTATTCGCATCCAAATTTGGGATCAATGTGTTTTCAAACCATTTTTCGAAAATGTTAGCTTCCATGTTCGTATGATATTCGCGATACTTGTTTGCCGGCATGTTAGGCGTACACATTCTCGAACCATCAGTCCACCCTTCCATAACCGTGTCGTCCAAATAGAAAATTTGCCGTTGTTCTTGTCTCTATTTATAGTTATTTGTTCTAAGTATTTGTTACGCAATTCCACTATTCTTCTGCTTTCCATAACTGATACTGACGTTTATTTATTATTTTAAATCTGAATCCTAGTTTATCCAATTCTGAAGAGTGTTGTCACAGCAGCTCACGTTTAATCGAAAGTATTCGATTTCTTCCTCATGTCTCTCCAAGCCAAAGATTTTCTCAACAAAGAAGGCACTCTTTCATTAGAAGATAGAGTAATACTCGATAAAACAAAAAATTACTACCCAGGAGTACATAGAGAGACAATAAAAATTCAAAAACACAGAGGTAATTTCAATGTAATAGAAGAGGCAATGAACAATAATAAAATCTGGCTACCTGTCCTCAATTGTACACAAACAAGACCGGTAATCCAATTATGAGAAATAAAGTCACGCACACCAATAATAATATAAAACCGGAGTTGAAAAACCACCATTGTAGTTTCTGCATTAGGAACAACAACTCGAGCACTAACTCGAGCACATCGACCGTTACCTCATCTCGTTTAATGATGTATACCGCAGTAGTAGACGAAACATAAATGATAAAAACCGGAAAATACCTTTCACAGAGTTATCTCCGGTCGTGAAAGTTTACATTCTGAGATTTAGTTTGACTAATACAATAATCTAAAGCTTTTTCATGTAACGCACAAGACAGTTTTGTTAAGTTTAGTGTTTAATCACCTTTCTTGATAATTCACCACCTATTTGGTTTATTCAAATTTTATTTCCTTTTCTTTGTAATATTCTTTCATATTTGTTCTGCTTCCGTTATTGTAAATTGGTTTGATTATGCCATTTTTAAGAACTTCTGGAAAATAATCTGTATTGAATTATTACTGTATTACTGAATATGATAATTGTTTTACTATTTGTTTCGAACTCCCTTTTGAAATTTCAGCTCCTAGCAATTTTTTCAATTTTTGATTTTTCATTACTTCCATTGTATCTTTAAGATGCAGTTTCATAATATTTTTCATAAATGTGGTATTATCCTTGTAGGTTAGGTACTAGTTTCTAGGCACATTAAAGTGTTTTTTGAATACGTTATATTGGATTTTCATCAAGTATCGGTCAGTTCATTCATATTTTTGAATGATTGAATGATAAAATTTGACTCAATCAAACTTTTGTTGATTCACTGAAAAGTTGATCAATTTGATTGAAACAGTTTTTTGGTTCAATTTTTGTTGATCAACTGAAATCGTTCAAATAAACTTGACTCATGAGAGCGCGTCTTTAGAATTGTGTCGACTTGAAAGGAAAATGCCGAAAGACCAACGTATTTCTACCGTGTGCGGTTTTACTGCCCTATTCCTAATTGCTTTATTGTTCGGTTTTACGCGTATTATCTGCTTGAATTATGAACCATAAAACGTCTGCATAATCGTCGTAAAAATAATTAGAGGTCGATAATAAGTAAACAAAATTTAACTGTGGGGTGTATGCATTATTAACGAACTATGAATAATCGCTTGATAATTATTGTTTGTCAGGATATCTTGCATCAGCAAGATTTTTCAAGTTGAATATTGTATAAATATGAGTAATAGGATCCTCAGATAGAACCAAAGAGGATACAAAAGAAACAAATGAAACAGGTTTAAAAAAAAACGAAAAAATGTATATAATATGAAGATGAAAGAATTATGAATAGCAGAAAAATAATAAGAAAATAGAAAAAAATAGTGTGGTCGTTACCAGAGATGGAATGGGGTGAATTTCAGAAGAGAAAAATGGTTTTTCATGTTTCCAATCAAAACGTAGACAGACAGCCAGAATTTATTGATGTTCATTGCCCCTTCTTTTCTCTTGAAATTATCCCTGTGTTCCCAAATCTAGTGAATACTTTGATTCACCACCTGTTCCCAAGATGTTTTGGGAAAAATGAAAATTCACCTAGTTTTTTAACAGACCTAGAATACATTTTGGAATGTCGTGGGGGTAATTCTCAATGGTAGTGACGTCACAGTCATTTTTTGAAACTTCAATTTTCTTTCAAAATGAAAAAATTTGGCTGCGACTTCCTGATGAATTAACCATTTTCTTATAAACAGGCCGTTTCTTTTATAATGTGATAACATTGCTACATTCTAAACCGTAACAGATACGAAGACGATTAAATGGGAAAAAAGTAACTGTCATCGGGGACAATGCAATGGTCGAAAAAAAAATTTCGAAGACTCCCGCCCTTCTCGAATTATACGGAGATAACAAAAAATGCTGTTATTCGTTTTTTCGAATGGAATTGTTATTTCAGAGAATATTAAAAAATGAAAAAAAAAATGTTATTGTATCGGAAGTGCACTATTACGATATGATAATGATATTCGATAAAACATTTCGTATCAACATGGTCATTATTAATTTTTTTTTCAAATATGGACCTGTTTTTTTTATTACAGATATTGATACAGCAATAAATTCACCATCCAAGGGTATATCTGTTTCTGTTTAAAAATCTGTTTTTCCGTTAACCAGCTGTCGCACCCCTACGAATGACAACCCTCAGAAGTCGAAACTTGTGCGAGCTAAAGATTAACAAGGTCTTATCTTTTTACGTGTGATTCCTAACACTGCAAGTGAAAATCGATCGTTCAGACTAGGGCTTGAACCACCGACCAACACGGCAGTCAATTCGAGTAAGTGAACAAATCACCCACGCCGAACCGCTTGGCTACCGACCGACCAAATCAATCAATCAATATCACATTTAATATTTTTATAGCGTTTCATTTGAAATAACTACCATACTTAGTGACAACAATTTCAAATTACGGTCCTGTCGTTACTTCTTTTGTGAATATAATTCAGACATCCCAATAAACTCAACAGATAAGTACTTTTTCATTTTGGAAATGTTTGTATTACCGTAATCCTTCTTTCAAGGCTTGTTTCTCCCTAATCAATTATGAATCGTAATATTTTTATAATTCTCAATCCTGGAAGTATAACGAAAATATCAATTCTTGGTCAAATTTCAACTGTTGTATGATTTGGTATGATCAAATAGCATTTCAATTCATTTACCATCTTAAACGGGTAGGGTTTGCTTGGTTTCTATGGCAGGAAAAATGAATGCGTTGTTGATATCTGTTGAGAACTAGAAACTTGAGCGAGCTAAGGACTAACGAGGTCTTACCTTACGTGTGATTCCTAACACGATGCAATATTCCCAAGAAAATGGATCAGAAACAATGGATCAATTAACTGGCCAGTTCGATCTCTAGATCTTACTCTTACTAGATTTTTGTGTCTGGGGATACGCATAAAGGATGAAGTTTTTTCAACACCAAATACAGATATCGACCATCTCAAACAAAACATAAGAGATGCACGCGTTTTAGTATTACACCTATTATGCTAAAAAATTGCCACAGAAATTGTCTGGACCGACAACTTATGTGCATTCAACAAAAAGGTCGTCAATTTGAGCATTTAACGTAGATAGCCATGTAGCTATGATTTTCCGTATTGGTTTAATTTTTTCCAAAAGTTTATGATGAAACAAATTGTTTTTCAGTTTGATTGTTGTCACTAATGATGTTGGTTATTTAAAATGGAACGCTATAAAAATATCAAATGTGATATATACCCTTGGATTGTGAATTTATCGCTTTATCAATATCTGTAATGAATAAGACAGGTCCATATTTGAAAAAAAAGTTGATGGTGGCCATGTTGACACGAAACGTTTATTGAATATTTATTATTACATCGTCATCGTCATTACATCGTCATAGTACAATTCGTGAACAATAATATTTCCTTTTTCCATTTTCTGATATTTTCCGAAATAACAATTCCATTCGAAGAAAACGAAAAACGCATTTTTGGTGTTCCCCATATAATTCGCGAAGGCAGAGCGTCCCGTAAATTTTCTTTAACCATTGTATTGTTCCCGATGACAGTTACCTTTTTTCCCATTTAATCGTCTTCGTATCTGTTACGGGCTAGAATATAGCAATGTTACCACATGATAAAAGAAACGGTCTGTATAGAACTAACAAATGATATTGATTTCATCTTTTTTATGGAAAGTGTAAAGGTCTATTCTCTACTTCCTTTCGTGTGACCTATATGTCACCCCTGGGCACGCCACTGGTAAGTCGTACGTATCGATCGCTTGCCCATCTATACACAACAAACATACATCTTCATCAATGTGAACAGACGATATGTCATTGTTTCCCTTGTCGTCGGATCAATCGTATACGCGGGTGGACCGGCCAACAAAGCCGCTTGGTCATTTAATCTGGTCAAGTTCGATATGGACACGAGCGGACGTTGGAACTATACAGGGGTGGTTGAAATGCGAATGAAAAGTACTCCAGTCAACAGTGAATTCATTCAGCTATGTTCAACTCACATTTATGGCCATCCAATTGTAATCAATTAGGATCCACCACTTAGAAATCGCTGAATAAACTAACTCGTCTTTTTACTATTAAAGAATAAAATACAATTCATCTTCCATATCTTATGTTTTCATTCGTGCCATTCCTGTTGAAATCCGAGCCCAAAAACAAAGTATTTTTAATCCAACACCAGACAGCACAGTTTCGCCCCATCATAGGTATCATTGGTGGTGCTAGGCTAAACCTGGAATGGACACAACTATTCTCGAAGGACATCTAACGGTACGATAATTACATATATGGAGTCGACAGAAAACTCCACGGACATTAAAAATAAACGAGGCTCTCAAGGGTGGTCCGTTGCAAAACCAAGCTTTGACACCACTGATGGTGGTGTCAGTGATAATATAACATACGTTGAAAATGTATGTTATAAACTCCCTTGTATAATCAAAGTTTTTGTAGATGAACTATTTCTCAGCATATCTATGCGATTTTACTTTTCTTGATTGTGTAAGATTTCTGCTTTCCATCATGAATCCCAGCAATTCGTATTTGGTGATCTTGAACTCAACACAATTATCGATTATGAGTCGAGGTATTATGTCAAGTAGGACTGCGATCGTGCCAAACGATGCGTTTATGTTTTGTGTGATGTGTATTTGTAGTTCTATGAGGGCGTTTTGTGTTGAGTGCTCGGTCCTGAAGCCGTGTTGGTGTGGTGGTATGATGTGTTGTTGGAGGTAGTCGGTGAGTCTGTCGGTTAGTAGTCTTTCTAATAGTTTGCCTAGGCAGGTAAGGAGGCTTATCGGTCGGTAGGATTCGGGATTGGTGGGGTCTTTGCGAGGTTTGGGGATCGTTATGGTGTTGGCCTGTTTCCAGGGCATTGGGAAGTAGGCTAAGGTTACACATGCGTTTAGGATATCGCTGAGGTATGGTAGGATGGTATCTGATAGGTTCCTTAGGGTTCTGCGGTTTATTGAGTCTGGGTCGGGGGCTGTGTTTTTTCCGCATTGGATCGCTTTGAGGATGCCGTCCTCGCTGATAGGGGCTCGGAGGAGGTAGTTTGGATCAAGCGGGATTGGTCCTGGGTGTCTGTCTAGGTGATGTATGTTGTTTAATTGTTCGTTGTCGAAGTGTGCATTGGTAGGTACGTTGAATGTCGTTTTGAGGGATTTTCGGAAGGCTTCTGCTTTTTCTGATGGCTGGGTGTTCTTTGTTTTTGTCTTGTGAGTATTTTAAATCTGTTCCAGAATGCTGAGCTGTTCTTGTAGTCTAGTTTGCTTGTTTCTTCTCTCCATCTTTTTTGGGTGAAAAGGTTGCTGAGTAGGCGTATTCGTGCGTTTTGTCTGTTCCATTCTGTTTTGATCACGGGGTCCCTGGTTTGTATGTAGGTTCTGTATAGTTTTCGTTTGTTGCGGAATAGGTTTACTAGGCAAGGAGGTAGTGGGGTTTGGTCAAGTCGTCTAGTCTCTAGTCTCGGACAGTCAAGCGGCGTTGGAAGCTCTTGGCTCTTACCGATCAACGTCTAAATTGCTAGCGAATTGCCAAAAACGACTCTCCTCGATAGACAATAACAGATTGTCTCTGGTCTGGATTCCTGACCATTCTCGGAAGGCAGTGAGGTTGTTGACTTCTTTGCAAAAGAAGGTGCTGCAAGCAGCTTCATCGGACCAGAACCTGTCATTGGTATCGCTTTAAGCTTTGCCAAACAAAGATTGAACACCTGAATAGCAAGAAGATTTATGGATTTCTGGCAGAATCCTCCAGGGTTAGCTCACTCCAAGGCGTTTATTCACCCTTCGAGGCCTGATACCAAACAGTACAATAGAGATGAACTACGATGTTCAACAGGCCTTCTCACAGGTCACTGTCATTTGAATCAACATATGCAGAAACTCGGACTTTCGGAAGACAGTGTGTGTCGCCGCTGTTTAGGAAATGATGAAACAGCAGAGCACATACTTTGTACCTGCCCCGCTGAGTTTGGCAGAGCCTTACTCTTACCATCTGACCTGAAAGGCCACTCACCAAACAAACTAATCAACTTCGTTAAAAAGCCGGGTTTATTTGGTCGAGTGTGAATAGGTGTGAGCCACAATAAATCCTTGCAGGTTGCAGAGTAGAATAGACCCACTCACATTGGACCTAACCTAACCTAACCACTATGGTTCAGTAAACGATCGATCAACACCCGTACGTCGACGAAACGCAACATCTGCAGAAAACATCGCAGCTGTCTGTGATAGTGTGCAGGATAATCCAACAGTCGGTTTTGCGTTGCTCACAAAAACTCGGCCTTTCGAAGACCACAACTTGGCGAATTTTGCGTCGTGAATTGGGCCTATACCCATACAAAATTCAACAGACCCAGGAACTGAAGGTAAACAACCATATACAATGTGTGTTCGCTGAATGGACTCTGGAACAGTTGGCAACTGACCCTGATTTTCATCAAAATCATCTGTTTGGTATGGATTTTTGGCTGGCGGTGTAATCGGTTCATATTTCTTTAAGAACGACGTTGGCCAGGTCATCATTGTCAACAGCAAGCACTATATAGGTCGATGATTACCATGGTCATATCACGTGGGGTTATGTGAACTGGCCACCGAGATCATGCGATTTGACCCCGTTAGACTTTTTCTTAAATCGCAGCAGGTATATGTGAATAAGCGACAAACCACAGCGGTCCTCAAAGCCAACATAAACCATGCCATCGGTCAAATTCAGACTGATTTATGTGATAAAGTCATCGTAAATTGGACGTTTCGGATGGTCTCCACCCAGGAAAGCCATGGCGGACATTTGAACAATGTTATATTCCACACAAAACGGCATCAATAGGTATTTCAAACGAATAAAAAATTACTTCGTTTTATTTGAATTTAAAGACTGATTTATGTGATAAAGTCATCGGAAATTGGACGTTTCGGATGGTTTCCACCCAGGAAAGCCATGGCGGACATTTGAACAATGTTATATTCCACACATAACGGCATCAATGATAATAAGATCCATCATATAGTGGTCAATATAGATCAAAACACATACTTTATTCAGATTATTCATCCTCAGGTAATATTCATCGAATTGAATAAGGCTATTGATAGCATTTGATTCAAATATTACGACATAAGTGAAACTTTCACGCAGGTACTCCGATAAACAACAGTCCATATTGAAGAAATCCATAAATTTCAGAGTGAAAAATGAAACCTCGGCCTAGAGTTGCAATTTTCAAGATAGAAAGAAGGAAATGTCAATAATTGAGAGCAAAAAAGTTGAGAAGAATCAATGTGAAGATGATCAACTCTCATATCAACCTAGACCACGGATAAAATGCCCAATCAGCATCAAGATAATAGTGAAAATATAATATATTGAAGATCCATCCCCAGTGATTATTTTTCTTACTATTGTTGAGTCAACGGAATCCTCCAAATGCATTTGTTTTCTTTAATAATTTTATTCTGTAAACTTTCTGATGGTTTGAAAGTGAATTTGAAGCAGTTCCCCATATACTAATTAAATACTGTGATTTTGAATGAATAAGTGAGAAGTAAATTAGCTTCAAATGGAGAAATATAAGTAGTTTCTTATTTTATGTAGAACCCAATGATTGGAGCTAGCTTTTTTCGAATGGTATCGGTTTGTATATTTCATGAAAGAGTTTTATCTATATGTAACCGTAACAACTGAACGCTAGTGGACCTTTCGAATTTGTTGTGTCCTAAAACTGATTTTGAAGTTGTTGTCTTACAGGGCTTTTTATCCAAAAAAATAAATGATGATTTTTTTAAATTCAAAGTTAATGTGTGTATATCGAGCCAAATACCTATTTATTTCAAATTGGCTTCCATTTATTGGTGTATTGTTGTGATTGATTGTGAATTTTTATTGCAATAGATCAGAGTGGTATCATTAGCAAATATTACTGATTTTCCAGAAAGCTATAATCCCGAAATAAAATTTATGTAAACAACAAAGAGTAAAGGTCCTAATATAGATCCCTGCGGTACTGCATAAACGATTTTTTTTCAAACTATTCTTTTTTTCCAAAGGCCCACATTACTTCATATCACTCGAATAATTTTTAAAACCATAAAAATGCATTACCTCTGATACCAATATCAAATATTTTGTTCAAAAAATTCAACAGTATCAAAAGCTTTACACAGAATTAGTAGGGGACCGGGGGGCTTCATCAAGAACATAAACGTTATTAACTCATTTCTATGAATGAATATCACTTTTATATCCCGTTATTTCAGGTTACTACATCTGGATTGGTATTGGTATGGTGTTTTTCTCGATAATGGTTGTACACAGCCTCTTATATCTGAGTTATTAGGTTTGTGGAGGAACTTCTTCTTTCTGCACCCGTGCATCTTCTTCTAACTCAAATAGTGATAGGTATGTGCTTCTTTTTTCTCTTGGGTGTAGTGATTTGGGCTTCTTCCTCTGAATTGAGTGTTCTGGTTTGGGCTTATTCATTTTTCTTGCCATGGTCTCAACTGGGGATTGATGAGTACAATAACGCAAACGTATTGGTGGACTCAACTGTCCTTAAAGGTCAAACCTGAATTGGTAGGGAACGAGGGACTTGTGACAGGGTTAAAAAGTGACAAAATATTTTCATCGAGAAATCAAACGTTGTGAACCTAGTTTTATTGAGAAATATCACGTTTATACCCTGCTACATCATATCGTCACAATCAGTGACGACATGATGTAGCAGGTAACGTAAAATTATACTTTCTTTTGGTACCGTCATTATTAACTAATTTGATATTGATGTTGTGAGACAGTTCTTGAATTTACTTGGTTGATTGAAAAGTTATATTACCTAATAAATTTAAAGAATCACTCTAAGAGGTTAGTTGTAACAAAATCTTGGGGCTTATTGTAATATGTTACAACTTTCCCCCAAATTTCATCAAAATTGTTGTAAATTCTGATTTATTTCTAACCAATAATGCATTAAGTTCGGAATTTATTTTCCAGATCGGTTGTAACTTATCTCTGTATGGCTATCTATCTGCTCAACAAAATTGCAGTATCATCATCTATAGCTCTGCACCATTACTAATTAGTTTAAATCTTGAACGATAAGGCAAGTCAATTCACTTTGATATAATATATATACAGTGGAAGAACAACTCAGTAGCACTTGTGCTAACTGAGTTGAACTTCGCCTTTTGTTTGTGTCAGCAACTAGCTCTGTAATTTATTTATATATTTGTATTTCAGAATGAGAGAGGCAGAGCGGGCAACATAAAGTCAAGAGGTGTTAGCTGCAAATGAAGTTTTAGAGAAGAAGGGTAATATTAGGAAAGTGAGCCAGAATTTTGGCCTATGTCATGTGTTTCTGTACAGATACATTAAGAAAAAAAGAATGATGACACCCCTAAAGTTGGCTATATTGATCCTAGTCCAGTATTCACTGCAGAAGAAGAAGAAGGTAAAACGTCTTCGTATATCGAAATATATTTTGGATTGCTTCCTCTGGAAGTACAAAATCTAAGTACAATATTCCTGCTTCTTGGTTTGAAAAAAACCATGGCTGGTCCTGACTGGTTTCAAAATTTCATGCGCAGAAATCCGAAGCTACTTTTCACTAAGTCGAGAAACATCTTCAAATTAATTGATGGATGTAGCCGTTACTACGCGGTAGTACCCATTTCTTGATTTCTGGTTGTTTGACCTGAGGATATATTGATCTGTAAGTGAATCTCGGCTTTGTTTCCTGACTAACTTCTGGATAGTATCTGCGTTGAAACCATTATTATGATCTATCTGTGTAGGGAAATTGATACCATTTCCTCAGTTCAATTCAATTTCCTGTTGATACAACATCCTCAGGTCAAACAACCAGAAATCAAGAAATGGGTACTACCGCGTACGGCTAGTAACGCTAACATATTTTGGAAAAATAACAGAAATAATCGCAGGTTTCTTCAGAAAAAACAATGTGGAAGTAGCATTCAAACCACATGCCAGGTTATCTCATTTCCTTTTCAATGCCAAAGATAAGGTCGACAAGTTGGAAAAATCTGGAGTTTATAAGCTTAAGTGTCCGGAGTGTAATAGTATTTATGTGGGACAATGCGGACGAAATTTCCAAAAACGGTATGCTGAACATGAAAGGTCCTTCAGACTAGGAAAAAATTATTCGACGTTTTCAAACCATTCCTTGGCATGCAACCACAAGTTCTGCACTATGCAAGGAAGGGTTGCAAACTCAATTATTTAGAATCCTTTTAAACTCACAAGCATAAACATTGCGGGTGTAACCTGTTAAATGATCAAATCGATTTAATTTACTCTTCGGTTTTTAAATTGGCACATCCGTATTGTGAACTGTAAATTCAGGTACTCAATCGAGTACCTGAATGGTACATATTGGCGAATGTAATGAATCATTCTTAGTTTATTGTATAAGTTTGGGAATGTCCATATAGGACGAAACTGCAGTAACGTTAGTTACAATTGAAAGTGGTAAAAACATAGAAATTTTCATTTCTCTTAGACTAAAATACTCTGAAATGTTCATTCGCGGTGTGGGCCTACAGATTGCATAGGAGCTAACTATTCATCAGGGTAGATAACAGAGAAGTCTGATGGAAAGGTCCCTTGGACGTAAGAATTTACGGTCCGTTTAAAAACTACATACACAGAGCACATCAGACATCATGGATGCATAATAGTCAGAGAAAACGATGGCAATAATATATTATATGTCAGGTATAGTAAAGGAGTCATTGTCAGTCGCCTTTAATGATGCAAATATCATGAGGAGTTCAAGGCTTCTGGTATATGGCCTCTGAGTGTTGATATTTCCCAAGATAGTGTCTTTGCACCGTCATATCTTACTGTTGAACCAAAAAACGTTATAGATGTAACTGAAAATTCATCGTTGGATCTATATAATCCAGAACTATCAGATTCTGCTCCTGAATTAGATATTAGCACCACAGGCGAAAGAAAGTCTAATGTTTTAAACGATACTCCTGAAAAGTAGTAGACAAATAAAATATGAAGAAAAGGTGAAGAAAATAAAGAAAAAAGATGATAAAGATAAGGTTACAGGAAATGAGGAAGGAACGGAAAAGGGGAAAGAAAAGGGAACGGAAAGGGTAAGGGAGAGGGAAAGGGAAATGAAAAAGAGAAGGAAAAGGGAAATTGAAATGAAAAGGAAAAGGGACAAAGAAAAGGGAAAGGAAAAAAGAAAGGGACAGGGAAATAGAAGGGTGAATCCATGAAATACAAAGACGAAGTAGTTAATAAAATGGTTGTTACGGTTCTCAAAATGCAAGAGCGGATTTATAAGATAAAAGAAAAGTAATGTATTGAAATCATTTATTTATGCACAGCATCCACCCTGTATAATATTCAAAACAATTCAGTTCAGTTTTTTTTAGTGCCTGAAGACAATCAGAATAATTCGACCTTAAAATAACGTTGATAGGAAAAAAAAGGAAAGGGAAAAAAGGGTTATTTTCTTTCGGAATGGGAGTTGAGTTTGGTTATCTTCTCTGGAGCAAGTATTTTGAGCTCATCACATTGTGGATTTGAAGAAACCAAAATATTCAATACGGGAATAATTATATTTGGGTTATCTAAAGGAATGACTCACCCACAGCATTGGGGATTTTTATATTTTTATTAAGTACCCGTTCTCTTGTCAAACTTCAAACTTCAGGCCACACAATAACTACGGTAAGAACCCTCTTCCCGAAAATACGCTAAAGGATATATCCTTCTAAACCCTAACCTTATTTTAGGCCTTCTTATTACCACCTCAAGTCAATATTGTGAACTAAATCCTGGTGTATCTCTCGAAAGGCTAGACCACTACACCCCTTATATCTCTGATTACGGTATTTCGAGGAGCAAGTTATCTGCATGGGAAAGATCATTGCCTGAGTGGACTGCGTACAGAGGTTAGATTGTGCTGCTGGGGACTACTTTCCCATATCCCACGCATGTAAGATCTTTCCTGTTATGTATTACACCCTCCCGCACGACCTCGAATCAACATTGCGGCACAAATTGCGAATTCTAGAATAAACCAAGTATTTACCACACATTAAGTTTAATCATAAGTTGTTTACATTTATATCTGTGAACCCAAAAGTATAGTTCTGGGCCATAAGCCTGTAATCACCATCAGCTTGGCGTGTTTAAAGAAACAATACACTTATCCTCCAAGTGGACTTATCTTTACCTACCATCCCTCTCTGCTGAGTTCCGGCAGCCCATAATTCAGTTCCTAAGTAACAAAGTAACCCGTTTCAATGAACGACTACGGATGTTACATAGTTTTATATTCATATACTGTGGTTCGGAATATGAAGAGTGGTATTGTCTAGTTTGTAGTGAACTTTATAGTAATTCAAATAAAGACGAAGGTGTATAGTTTCTAAGATGTGGGAACATGTCGGATGCCATCTGATGAATCGACAGAAGTCTCGATATACGAATATCAGTACGGCTGTCTGGGGTAGGACTTGAATGGCTCGGTTTTGGGCTCTTGTTTCATCTCTTGCAGAAGATGAAAGTCGTTTGATAATCGATGCCGATGCTTGGCTTTGCAACTAACAGCCTTTAGCGCTTCGTTCATCTTTGATATTAAAAAATTGAGTCTTCTGTCAATTCAGTTATGTCGTCTTTATAAAGGGTTGTTATGTCATCGATGGGTCTTACATCTACTTGATAGTACGTAATGGAACCTCTGGCTTAAAATGAATCTATTGAGAACACTTTCATAATGATCTGCTGAGGGCGCTAACTTGGTTAGCGAAACGCGCGTCGAGAGACCGTAATTTTTGGTTCTGGGTTTGGAAAAGTGTTTTCAAAATATACATCTACTGTGTATTGGAATCAATATCTGAATTAAAAATGCGAGAAATGATAAAATATTTCAGTGATCATCGATAAACAATGTGCGTAAATCATCCTACGATTATCGATAAAAAAAGTCTGATGACGAAATAATGTTCGATACTCCAGTTGTGGATAGACATTGGAAAGGTGGGTCTGACGGCACATATATTTTTATCTCGAGTTTATTATCACAACAGCTATGACTGACTAAAATGCAGATAAGGAAAAATTGATAAAAAAGATCATCTTCGCCAGTGAATCATTCTATGTAATATAATTCTCGAATATATCAGAATAATTTTATGATCATTAGATATTGTTACGGGCTTTTTCCTCGCTCAGGAGTCTTCATATAAAGTATGAGTGTTTCATTAGTTGGTACCACTTTCTACGCACATGATACATTCTGTGTCTCATGACAGTAAATACATATTGTGGCTTTTTCTTCCTCTGACATTGTGGCTGCTTTTGCTGATGCACCTTTTTTCTTTTCCTCCAAGTTTCCCTTTTTTTTCACTTATCCAACACACGAACTTGGCCCTGCTTGACCAAAAGTCTTCTTGGCTGATTTAGCTTTTACTGTTCTCAATTTCTCTTCTTGTTGGTCTTTGTAAGGTGAACTAGTGATTATTTTAGATCCTTCTGTAGTTCTGGATTTTGTTTTGGTGTTGCTTTTTTTTAAGATGGTTTTGGAATTGGATTTAATTTTGAAATAGGGACATAACTGTATGAAGGTTGTTCAGGCCCTAAACTCGCTTTTATGTCCTTTTTCTTTTGAGGTGGTCGAGGGATTGGACTCAAATTTGCAATATTAACATCACTGTACCACGGTTGATCTAGCTCTAGAATTGTTTTGGTATTATTCTTGCTGTGAGGTGGTTTTGGGATTGGATCTGAATCTGAAACGGAAACAGAACTGCAGGTTGTTCTGTTGGTTCTGGTAGGACGTCAGGATCGCTCTGGATATCATCTTAAGGCGCCTCTGGATCAGGTAAGTTTGCCAAGTTTACGGAATTTTCGAGGGATTGACATTTTCTGGGTTGGATTGCGTTTGGAGAATGTTTTCGGCTGCCTCAAAGTTGCTCTCTTGAAACACATCTGGATCATAGGAACAAATTTCCGTTTTTTCAAACCCCTTGATAATATTTATTGGTGTGAATGCTTTAATTAGGGTTTTTTTGATAATAGGAGCCGTGTCATATACAGTAATTCTAGAGCCAGGGTGGTTGGTGAGTCAGTTGTCCATTTTTTTTGCCAGGTAGGTTTTGAATGATCCAAATACGCCTTCATCAAGAGGCTGTAGCCTATTCAACGTATGAGGAGGTGGAGTCAAAATGAATTTCTAGCCAGATTTATTGACTCGATGGACTTGTGGCTTAAATGGCCATCTAATATCAGTAGACTCGGAGACTTCTTCGTTATTTTAGTGTAGTCTTCAAAAATTTAATAGGTCGGTATCCATCCATCCTGATTTAGCAGGAAATCCTACTGTTCCAGAAAATGCACCATTCAGCAAAGTTGGATTAATTTTTATAGTAGTGAAGACTACAAATGGTGGAATAAAGGTGCCCGTAGCACTGACACATGCTAAGTTGTAATCTTTCTTTTTACTAATGAAGTTAATCTTCCCACTTGCTTCCTTCCTTATTCGGTTAAGATTTTTCCTGGCTTGTGGATGCAGGTAATTCCTGTCTCGTCACAGTTGAATATCTTATGCAGGGGAAAATTATACTTTTCCAATATCTCTTTTGAATTTTCAAAAAACTCACTAACTCTATGCTTGGAGAATCCTGTTACTCCTGCTATACTTGTTGCTTCAGGTCTTGTCATAGAGAGGTTTCCTTGACGTTTTAAAAATAATATCAGTCAGTCTTTTCCAGCCAGCTTTCGATCTTTATTATATGGATGATTGATTTGGTTAGCTTCAGCAATTCGTCGAAGATCTGTAGTTGAGAGTCCATAAAATAGCTTTTCTAAGTTAATGATATTTTCACACAATTCCATTTCCATTTTTTCAGTAAACACGGGTTTGAACCTGTCTAGGTTTCTAACCGGATTGAGACCCTGACGCTTTAATCGTGAGTGTATGCTAGTTTTCGGAACTTTGAAGACCACACTAGCTTTTTTGATCGACATCTCTTTCTTCTAAACAGTTTCTAAGGCACGTTGCATAGCATATTCTGAGTATGACCCTTTTTGGGTCCTACGCACGTATTTACGGACAATTGTCAACCCGCAAAAAAATACAAATAACTTACTAACTACTTATTTATAAATGTTACTGTGGGACAAGCGAGTCATGACTACTGAGCTATGACTCACGTGCCCCATCGTGACATCGAAATAATCTTTAAAAATGAATCAAAGCAGAAACGGTACATTTGACAACGTTCTGAACCTCAGACGGTATTACTCAAAAATGAGGTTATGTTACGTTCGTAATTTTTACCTCACTTCTGGTAGTTTCCAGTAAGTTTTCTATTCACACAATGCACTTGTTGCTAGATACGTAAACTGCACTGTTTCTGCCGACTATGGTGCCGGTTGTACGAATTGTCAAGAGACGCACTTGCCCCGTATGACTCACTTGCCCCACCCTCCCCTACTCATGTACGTATTTCGCTACGAGAAAGCTAAATAAAGTTTGTGGACATCAAATGGAAGGTGTAGTTTATCAAAATACCTATCGGTAACTTTGAAAACACGCTATGCTTACCGGTTACTGCAAATTTTCAATATGAAGAACGTTATCTCGTCAAGAGAAGTAGAAACAAGACAAAATGAGGCAAGATAATCCCTTCGCTAGTGGAGGGAAAAGGCATTTTTGTTAGAGAGAAGATTTTTCTCTTGATTATTCGAGACAGGGTGGGAAAAGGCATTTTTGTTCGTATTGTGCAAACAAGAGGCAACGCTAGCTTTACATAATATGCGTGTTTATTTGAACCATGATTTCGAGTTCACTATTTAAGAACTATCATTTGGAGAACTGTATTTATGTGGAATACACTTTTTTTCAAGATAAGACGCAAGCACTACAGGAAAATCCTTTACCCGCTCTCAGAGCAGTGCCTGTGCGAAAATAGCGATTCACATTGGATTTGAATCGCTGAAGATTGAATTAATTTGGAAAAACGTTCTCAGAAAGTTTATTTAAGATAAATGCAGTTCACCAGATGAAAGAGTTCTTAAACAGTGAAGTTCGAGGTGAACTGAGATTCACCTCAAAACGATGAGCAGTCACAGTCCGTCGGGTATTTCTGATATGAACCGCTCTTGGTGGAATCAAATGTGCCAAGTCACTTTCTGGATGGAATCCAGCAACTTCAGGGTATGTTTGGGAGCAGAGCTCCATACATGAGAACAATACTCCAAAGAGGGTCTGATCTGAGCTTTATAAAGCGTCGAAAGTTGCTGAGGTGTGTATAGTTTCCTGGTTGGGAACAGTGTTCGAAGCTTTTGAGAAGCAGTCTTTGCAATTCCAGCCAAACACAGAAATGATCCGACAAGTCATAGCATCGAAGTTTGACCAGTAAACCCTCGTACCACACACGGTCAAAGGCCTTAGAAATATCAAGCGCAAAAGCTCTTGATATTTCTCTCTATGTTTCTCGATTGCGTTATTCTAAATATGGGTGACATACGATAGAAGTTCGCCTGTTGAATTTTATTTCCGAAAGCCATATTGATGTTCGCTCAAGATGTTGTAGCCTTCTAAATATTTGGGGATATGGTGGTTTACAACTTTCTCCATAATTTTTGATATCACTGATAGCAAAACGACTGGTCTAGTTACTTTGAAGATTTTTCTTGCCCTGTTTAGGAATAGGCTGAACGCGAGCAATCTTCCGAAAAGAAGGAAAAACCCCTTTCTTGTAAGACAGGTTGAAAAGTTTGCAAAATACTGGTGCAAGTTCATTTACGCACTTCCTGAGAATGTTTTTCCAAATGGATTTAATCTCTAGCGATTCAAATCCATCGTGAATCACCACTTCCTCACAGGCATCGCTCATAGAGGGCCTTAAGGATTTGCCTGTAGTGCTTGTGTTTTGCCCTTAAAAAAAGATGCAAATGAGTGACTTCCTTGGTCACCCAACTTCAGTCCTTTAGATTTTTTCGTTAGGACACATGAAGCACGAAGTGTATCGCACTTTATCTGACTCCCGCGCGTATGAATAAAAGATGTACGACGAAAGTTCGAACCTGTAGGCATTACTGTATGGATGTCGAAAGACATTTTTTGTTATGGTCACTTTTCAAGAAATATCCATTTTACAATTTTCGAAAAAAACTTTGGCTGTGGTTAGTGTCTTGACCTGTCTGAAGCCATTGTTTGAATCACAACCTTTGTATCCAAAAACATTTCTCTTCGGCGTACGTGCCACAGTAAAAAGTATTTCTTTAAAAGAAGATCATAGGCTGCTTTGAAATTTTTATCTCTATTTCTTCCACTTTTCGAAATACCTAAACTAATTGTTCTCTTCACTTGAAATTTTGATAGATGATGTATGTTGAATGGCAGATGTCATACAAAGAGAAATTTGTTCTTAGCTTGCGCCATCTATTAGATTGATATCAAACCATCACCCTTATACTATTATTAATCGTGGTATCATAGGCTGAAAAGAGGAATAATTGAAAGACATGCTTAATTACGAGATCTGGACATTTATTGTGACAAAAAGTCAATATACAGACATCATACCTATACATTATCTATGCAATATTTACAAATTTTGGTTCATAGTTACAATTACATATAATCTTTCAAAATAACAGTACCAATATGTAAATTTCAAATATTTTCAATAAATACATATTTGAAACATCACAATGTCGATTAGAATTTACAGAAATCCAATTTACACTTTTTACATATTATATACAATAAAAATGAAACCCATCAGTTTCATTTGAAAGTAAAAAAATTATAAAACGAACAAATATGGCCGCAATAAATAGGTACCTAGTTGGTATTCAAAAGTACAGATCAAATATAATATTTGAGATTTCCATTTCTGAAATTAAAATTATGTTTTCAAAAGTAACTTATCTATGAATATATAAGGATAAAGGAAACAGGTCCCTAATATATCTGAATTCATTTACAAAAGTTTTTTCATATTTTGAAAAAATAATAAACACAGTGAGGTTAATGACTTCGTCAAATTTTAAAGTGTTTAATCAGTTTAATATTTTCTAATGCAAGAAAATCAGAGTGCAGACAAAGTTGCTTCAAAGAGATAAATCGCATGTATGTACAAAAGTTATGCAGGTGTAGTAAATTTCATAAATTAATTTAGTAATCAAGTCGGTGAAATATCTACATTAATTCAATTCCATCAGCGAATAATATGAACATTATTTCTATATTTGTGAGTAAAACGATATACTTTCATCAAAGAAATGATATTTTTTCAAATGGATTAGTAATGTTACTGCTGCAACAAATTGATTAGTTTGTATCTGATGAATGTTATGATTTTATAAAACCATATACTTTTAAAGGAAAAGTTACTGTTGGAGGTATGTTTTTTGTACCAGGATAGATCTCAGGTAGACTATTCAGAAAATTAAGTCATTCTGGGCCAAGAAAAATGTAATAATATAGTAAGGGTCTATAGCAGGATCTGAATATTATAGCAAGAGAAAGAACAGTCTTCTTAAACGTTGTGGTGAAGAGATACAATTGTAGAGGCAGGTTAAATATCTGATTGACCAAGAATTTACATCCAAAATTAAAATGGCAGAGATAATCCTGATGTTGACCAGACGCATCTGTGGAAAAACATTGTGGTTGAAATCAGCCAAGATAATTGGTTAAACACAATGACGGTAGGATCCATGATCAAACATCTTTGGTCTACTGGCAGGTGAAACAAGCAACAGAACGATTGAAAACGTCTTGAATCCACCCCTTTTGCCATAACAGGGGTACAAAAGTAGGTCAACTCTCGTAGAAAAATTTACTTCCAATTTGAAGATCAAGCAAAATAAAAATTTCAAAACATGTTGGGAATAAAATCTCAGATATGTTCACGTGAGATACCACGTGACACCAAAGTACTATTGAAGGTAGGTTAGGTTACGTCCAAAGTAAGTGGGGCTATTCGACCCTCCACCTGAACCCGCAAGGGTTTATTGTGGCTCATACCTATTTACACTCAACCAAAAACCCAGCTTCTTAACGAAGCTGATTAGTTTGTATGGTGAGTGGTCTTTTAGGTCAGATGGTAAGAGTACGGCTCTGCTCTGCTATTTCATTATTTTCCAAACAGAGGCGACACACACTGTCTTTCGACAGTTCAAGTCTCTGCATATGATGATTCAAATGACAGTGACCTGTAAGAAGACCTGTTAGACATCGCAGTTCATCCCTACTATAGTCCAACAACTGTTTGATATCAAGCTTCGAAGGGTGAATGAACTCTTTGGAGTGAGCCAATCCTGAAATATTCTGCCAGAAGTCCATAAATCTTCTTGCCATCTAGGTGTTCAATCTTTGGCAAAGCCTAAAGCGATGCCAATGACAGGTTCTGGTCCTATGAAGTTGCTTGCAGCACCTTCCTTTGTAAGAGAGTAGGCAGCATCATTGCCTTCCAGGCCAGTATGGCCAGGAATCCAGACCAGTATAGCCAAGAATCCAGACCAGAGACAATCTGTTAGGCACTGCCAGCGTATGCAGCTTATGGAACAAAATTGTCAGTGAGTTTTTTGCTGAATATAACCTGTGAAACCAGTGAAGTTCAGTAGTGTGTTGCAGATCCTCGATGTCTTATACACTCGTGAATACGTCTGGGCATTGCCCTGATGAGGTGGTCTATATCCTGATGGGATATCTCATTCCATCCTTCTTCTAACTCATGTCTAAGTGCTGCCAATGTCTGTGGGGACTGTTGTTAATTCAGCAGTCTGCGATCGATAAAAGATCGGCCGATTTGAGTGGCCATGGTAAGCGGTTAATATCATGCTGATCCATGAAGTCTACAGTTATTCTAGCAGCATGCGGTGTAGTGTTGTCATGTTGAAATACGGGGTTCTCGATGGTCTCAAGATATAGAAGAACATGAGGCTCCAATACTTCGTGAATGTAACGAAGAGGTGTCGTGTTGCATCTAAAGGAGTCCTGCTACCATATGCACTGGCACCCCAAACCATTGAACCAACAGTATGGTGAACATGCCTCTCCACATTAAACTGGGGATCTCGTCGTTCACCACGACGCCTTCTTACTCTTGCTCGTCCATCGTGCATACCCAAACAAAAGCGAGATGCATCGCTGAAAACTAAGCGGTTCCACTGTTGATCCAAATTTATTCTGTATATGCACCAGTGCAATCGGTTACGTCGATGCTCGAGAGTCAGTGGCAACACCCAATGGGGATGATAAGAATAAAGTGCGAAACGTTACATTCGCTGATATAATGCGCACATTCCAACCACTGATTCGAAATTGCCCTAGTAGAAATGAACCGATCCCTAAAAGTCCTAATCAGCGATCCTCACGCGCTGTTGTTTCCTTGCGACGACTGGTGCCTCTAGCTCTGTGTTCTTGGCCTTCTTGGCTCCAAGCCTGATAACATCTTAGAATAATAGTACGCAAAGATCGATTGGTTCTTCTTGAAATTTCTCTAACTGAAAAACCTGCCTTACGTAAGTCAACAATTCGTCCTCTCTCAAAATCACTAAGTTGAGGAATACGACGAAATCTTCGCACTCGCACACAAATAAGAATGTAAATTGGAGGAATGGTAAATGCTCACACAAAAAAAAACATTAGAAAACGGGCCAGAATAGCTTCCGATATGGCTAAAATTTTACTGGCTTTTTACTGGCCTCAACATAAATATACATGCAAAACATTATTGAAATATTTTCAATGTAAATGGGTGTTTACCTTTCTTTATCAATTAATATATTGATTTATTAATGTTTGATCTATATCTACCATTTATTTATCCATTCAGTTACCCATTTATTTGCCCATTTATTTATCAATTTACCAATTTATCCATTTTTTACAAATATCCACCAAACTATTTCAACTATTATTTATGCTTGAGAATTTACATCTCGAGTTTTTGTGGCTTCAGATCATAGCCAACTAATAATAATTGCCATATTTTTTAAATGAAAAAAAAAAAAGAAACGAAATTTAAGAAATGTCAGATAAGGTTAATGTAATACGTCAAATAATATCAACTGATAGAATTGAAAAAATATAATAGTTTTGATTCGATCATTCATTCTTTATATAATCTATAAAATTTACAGTATATCCTAACGTTCTTCCATTATTCAAAGGTCTACTTTGATATTGCACTTTTAGAAATTTTAGCAACTTTGTCTAGAATATCTACAAAAATACGCACCATCACTGATTTCATGTTTTGTTTTCAGGCTATAAACTACAAAAATTGATAAATTCTATGTACAATCTGACAGAGCGCGATTGATATGTTTGAAATGAAGGCCTGGTTATTGCATTTTTCGTTCAATTGTTTCACATGAAAATATACATATGTAAAAAGTAATTTTTCATTTACTCGCTTCATCAGTTTTTGATTTTTGTTCACGAATGGTCATCAAATTTATAGTCCAAACCGATTTCCAAGGAACATCGAAAACAAATTTCCATAGATACAAATCAAATAGTGAGTTTTTTTAAGATACCAAACCAGTTCCCTAACGGGTAAAACATGTAGAAAAGGTGTCTTTCAAAACATATCGGTTTTCCTGTCTAATATCATGACGGATATAAAACTATATTCAACTGGAGATTTCTCGCAGATCAAATATTTTAATTTGATTTAATGATCTTTTGAGAGGTTGGAATTGAGTTTTTATTTCAACTTGATATGTTGAATTTTTGGAGTAAAAATGAAAAAGTTCTCAAGAATAATGGAAATACCTACAAGAAACCCTGACTTTTCATTTTCTCAGGAAACATTGCAAAAACAGGTATTTTTTTGGAATTATAAACAAGTATTGCACAATTTCTTTCGAAACTGAATAACGAATAACTCACTGCAGCATCATAAAATATATTTTTCTCGAAATACATTCCAAGTTTCAACCGTTTAGATACTCCGTCTATCAGATTAGGAAATTCAGCGGCGGCGTTTTATTTGATCTAGGAAATATGTAATTTTGAATAACAAAATTAAATAATAATTTTGAACAATAATCAGAAAATAAACTGATATTCCAATAGATAGACTCATATCAGTTCAAATTATGAACTTTTCAAATTTTAGGATTCCAAAGTACGAGATGTTCAGGTAGATGATATTTAGATTTGTTGGTATCTTTACGTTATTGATGAGTTTTGTATTATTCAAAATATGACGTAATGCCAAGGTCCAAAATTATTTTTATTACTTACCTCATTTCAGATAATGAACTTTTCAGTTTATGAGGTTGCAAATTACTACGAGATGATTAGTTAAATAGCATCTTTAGTCACAGATAATTTTTGAATAATTTACTTGAAATATGACGTAACAATAAAATTCAATTTAGATGATATATTTTTTGACCAAATTACATAATTTTTTCAACAGTGGCGCACACAAAATTTTGAGTTTGCAGAGAGTCTCAAAATTCAATTATTTAAGAAAAATGTTTCATCATGTTGAGTTCAAATCACAGCTATGCAAAAAATTCATCATCATATATAATTTTGTTTTTATTGTCTGAAATTGAAAAGGTGTCATTTCTCTATATAATCATAGTTATATAAATTCCTTTATCTGAATAAATTACCGTTTTTTCACCATGAAAATGATGGCTTCACAGTGAATTCATCAACAAGGTGATGAAATGCAGAAAAACTAAAATCAATAACAACCTTTCAGTGCGAATTCAGATTTTTTTCTAGAAATAATTATTATTCTGCTCTCGAAATTTGAGCTTTGATGAAATTTCGCACTATTTTTGAAATATCTACTTCAGGTATTCCGTAAATTAAACTTTTATGAAGATATATTTCTCAGTAATTTCTTTGAAATGTTTTTTGTCATTCCGGAATGGTAAACGCCGAATTATTTCACGGGTGAACTTGGGAAATTTTGAATCTATTACAATATTCTGAACTCAATCGTTGTTGTAAGACAATCTAAGGTGAGCACTCCAATCCCGGGTTCCACAAAATAAACTGATGGAAATAGGTAAACTTCAAAGAAAATCAAGTATTTGCTCTTTTTTCTTTCAGAAACCTATACCTATCTTAGGTACGTATAGATGACAAAATTAAAATTCGATGGAAATCACAACTTCCAAATTCCGAAGAATTTTAGAAAATTTTTAAAAACATCCCAAGATAACCCACAAATCGATTCTAAATTTAATGAAATTTTCCCACAGAAGTTCTTACTGAATGCCTATGAAATCTGATTCAATTTCGAAGTATTTTCAAGTAACTCAATTAGTTTCTGGGTGCATTCATAACAAAAAAAACAAACACAAATATTTTCTCTATACAGCATTAGTTAAGATTTAGACTGCTAATAATTTTATAACAATGTCAGTGTTGCTTGTAGTAGTATTTTTGATGTCGACATTAGACTGAAAATTTGTTTGATTCTCCATTTATTGTTCAAAACAAATTTCGACGAATTTCGACGATATTTCGCGAAATTAACTCAAAATAGCTTATAGAATTTGAAAAAATGAATATGTCTTGAAAAAAGGTGACCAGCACTCCATTTCAAAAATCCATCTCGCCCGCCTAATAAAATATAATTATATACAAAAAAAATATTCGAGAAAAGCCTTAAGCTAGAGGGTACTGTCACAACGACGTCGTCCCCGACGTGTGATACAGCGACGGACTGTTGTAATAATCATTCCCTATAGACGCGTGAGAATGTATAGAATTCGGCAAAGGGCTGAGAGTATTATACCCTGCGTATTGCATGTCGTACATTTTGATATCGGACTTACTTTCCGTCGGCAGCAACCTCGTAATGGAAAAGGGATGATTCGAGGGCGTGTACCCCGTCGGCTCCTGCTTCAGGTGGTGCCCCATGGGAGCATGGTGTAGCATCGCCTGGTGCTCGCTAGACAAAGCCAGATGGTTGTTCCTGTTGATCATCGCCGAGAGCTCTTCGTGCGTCATCCCCTGATGATGATGGTGCTGCTGCATGTTATGCAACTCATTCGCGTTCAACATGTTCATCTGATCAACATCCAACTTCCCGGGGTGGATGCTGAGCATGTTCCCCAGGTTGTCGTTCACCTTGTCCAAGTGGTGAGCCTTGTCATCCCCGTGCTGCAGAGGGGTCTTTTTCCCCGAGCTGCTGCTGCTGTCAACGCTGTGAGAAGGACTCTTGTGCGAAGAGCGAATCACCTCCTTCTTCTCATCTTTGAACCGCTTCTGGCGCCGAAGGTAGCAGCCGTTCTCAAACATGTTTCCAGACTCCGGGTGCAGACTCCAAAAGGAACCTTTTCCCGGCTTGTCCGGAGTGCGAGGAACTTTGATGAAGCAGTCATTGAAAGACAGCGAGTGTCTGATGGAATTCTGCCATCGCTGCTGGTTCTGCCTGTAGAACGGAAACAGATCCATTATGAACTGGTAGATCTCGCTCAGCGTTAGCATTTTTTGCGGGCTGTTTTGGATGGCCATCGTTATCAGGGAAATGTACGAGTAGGGCGGCTTAGCGTGGGTGTAGGACCTTCGGTAGGTTTTATCGGCTCTGGCCCTTTGCAGGGCGCTGTTTGGGGAGGTATCACCGCCCCCCAGGTCTCCCCTACCTATCGTGTAGTTGTTGATGTTCGACATGGTGGCGCCCATGCAAGCTGCGTTCATGTTTGATATCGGAGAGCCGATCGTGGTGTACCCCAGCTGCGAGGTGTCGTTCATAGTCTGGTCTATCCTCGGGGCCATCCTGTTCATGGGCATCGGACCCGACATGCCCGAGTTCAGCATGCTGGAGCCGAACATGGGAGTCTGCGGCGAGCAGTTCATCTGGGCCATCGCCATCGAATTCATGGAGTATGTCGGGGTCATGGGGGACATAGCATTCGTGCTCGTCGACATGGAGTTCACGTCGGGGTAGAGTTTCTGCGTCAACATATTGCACTTGGTATTATTGCACTGATAGTTTACACTCGCTCTGTTTGCAGAAGGGCGCACTGTGTATCAATTGATTCTAACTCGAGCCCTGGTTTTGTTTCATTGTTTACATCACGATCAAATTCACAAACAACTTAACACTTTAGGTATTCCAAAACCTACACTGATTGGAAAAACAAATACCTCTCGCTGCCTGTTTACTTAGATACTACAAGCTAGTCTGAAGTACCCAGAGCGCTGGATAGTCAAATACTGGACAAGGAGGGGGAAAAGTCGCCATAGCAACGGTTTGGCGAATCAGCGACTCCGATAGTCGTCGCCATGGTGACGGCGGTGAAAAAACGTGTATCCGATTGGCGTGGCGGTTATCTCCGTCAGAAAATGGTTTTGAGGGGTAGTGGGACACGCCCACCAGCATTACGCCACTGGGTGAGTGACGGATGAACTAATGATTTTCTTGAAAGGATGGGTCGCTTCTAGTACAAATTCTTGGCGATAAAAGTGTATTTTTCCGCTGGGGCGTATTGGAAATATAATATGTTGTTTTGTTGAAAGTGTTTTTGTGATTTTGGATAGAAATATTCCCTGAAGGTAAACTCAGTTTGATTTACTGTGTCCTGCTCGGATGATCGTTGCTAGAATCAGGAAATTCCCAAGTAGCAAAATGTTTTTGTCAAAAAAGTTTCGGAGAAATTTCCGCCTGGCAAAGTGTTCTGATAAAAAAATCCTCACAATAAATGTGAATCATTATTTTACTCTGAATATTTTCTGCTGAATCCGCGTTTTATCTTTGAGTGGGTAATAGGTTTTTTATTGCTTCGAATAAAGGACTTTATACCGTTTGTGTACTTGTAACCTAATAACCAGATTTCAATCTTGTAATTTGATATTCAGATACTTCGATAACAAAAAGTGTGTTCCACTTTTTAGGGTAACAACAAGATTAGGTACCTAGGTACAGTGAAAAAATGTTATGCAGTCGCGTCGAAATGTAGATATAAAAATGATACGAAAGTTTCGTAACTTGAAATATTCAATTCCTTAATTTTCAATGAAATTTCCGAATAGTTTTGATTCTTATGAAGCTGCAATTAAACTCCATTCATTATTTTAATCCAGTTTAGTTTCCTTATAAATAACTGATAGATGAGTGGATATAACAATTGAATTTATGTGATAGAATCGGCCGATTACTTGATGAAAATCCGTAACATATTCACACAACATACTTCATTGTTAGATTTTTAATAAACACTTTTACAAAAACGTAGGTAACACGTGTTTCGCTATACGATATATGTATATATATATGGAAAAAGATAAAGAAACTAAACGTATCCTTTATTTGCTGCTTGATACCTTTGCAGTTTTTTCTAAATGCACCTAATGAAGGTTTATTGCTGATATGAATGCCTGAGATAGAATTTCAGTTTGTATCAGGCCCCTAAATTTTTTTAATCATATACTTTATTTCGTCTGTTTAAAGTTGTGATTAGGTACCTACATAGTTATTGTGATAACTTTAATTTAATTTATAATTGGGCAGGTAAAAAAAACAACGTTTCCTTCAGATACTCAATTCACAATGTTTATTTTCATGAAGGTCGAAACAAGAGAAGACGTCTCACAACTTTTTATAAAAATATAAAATGTGTGTCGTGTTTTAGGTAGTAATAAGAACAAACTACAATCGGACAGTACATTTCCAATACATATACAGAATGATATGAATAATCTGACGATATATCACAGTTATAATTACTTACAATTCATACCTACAGTTAAACATGTTTTTTTTTCTTCTGTGGGAAATGAAAAATAAGAAATCTACTTTTTTTCATTTTGTTCTTCTGAAAGCTTCAAACTATGGTATTGGAAAAATGCATTTGTATATTAGTATCTACCTACCTACCAAATTATGCCAAAGCTAAATGGACAATTATTAAAATCACAGAAAAATACATTAATCCTATCCATAGTTACGGAAAAGTAAAGTAGGTACTGATCATTTTGAAAATTTATTATGAAAACTATGTTTGTTATCGAGAGGTTATATTGTGAGTGCATGAAGATAAATCGGTGAATTGAACTAAATTTTGATTCATGATTTTGAAAAATGTATACCTACATCTTTGAACTTCAGGTACTGAAAAATCACAACTGGTTCAATGATGGAAAAGTAGTAAGCCAACAAGTTTTTTTTCACCAAACACATAACGAAGCATAGATATCTACCTATAAATATAGATACAATCCGAAGTTTACAGTTCATAAACTTAATTTTTTTCCTAATGGATTATTGAATTTTTCCATGACTGAAAAACAGCTCGTAAAAAGTCAGATTTCATATCACTATTTAATTTTTAGGGTGAAACTATTCGTTTTCTCTCCTCAAAAAAAAATAGAATAGCAATAGAAAAATTTAATTACTAGGGCACATATTTTTTTCATAGTTAGTAGGTATTTAGGTATGATTGAACCATATTCAATTTCATGTACAATTATCATGGATTCAAAAATAAAAAAATATGATTCGTTTATTGCGAGCTGGAAAAATAAATTTGTTCACTTCATCAAATATTCATATCCAATATGTAAAATAGCGGCTAATTATCGGAAAATATATTGATGCGATTTTATACATTGAATAAAGAACATATCAAAATTGGAAAACTTCAATATCTCATCATATTACCATATTACTTGCATATCCCAAGAAAACCTGAAACCAACATCTATGGGATGAAGCCAAATATACCTACCAAAATGATTTATAAACGACAAAACCTTAGACTCTTAAAGTAACGTAAGCAATATTTCTATTGTAGCATATGTTGAGCTGAGACTTTAAAATGAATCCCATACAGACATGTTCTACATATTTTATGACTTCAAGTTCTGCTTCACATTGAAGCACGACATTAATTTTCTGTTATTTTTGACACCGCAAGAGGTAGTCATAATTACCTCTAAATTTTCGAATGGATACTCGTAAAATATTGTCGTTAGAAATTCAAAATAACTGTTCAATTATATTTGAAAGTTTCAATTTTTCAGGTGTTTAGGTATACTCATTACCTACTTAGCCGATTGGTTGTTGAAACTTGCAATATTAAAGAGTTATATAGGTTTTACCTAAGATTTTACTTTTAAGATATTCACTCAAAAAAAAATCAGTAGTCGACAAATAGCGGAAATGTTAGTTTTTAACAACATGCAGTATCTGTTGAATTTGTTTTCCGTTTACCAACAGTCCTCACCTACGAACGACAACTCTCAGAATTCGAAACTTGTGGAAGATAAGAAGTAACGAGTTCTTACCTTCCAATTTGCGATTCCTAGCACGAGATAATAATGATGATGCTGAAGGTCAGTCATTGGATGTTTCAACAAAATGATGCTCTCAATTCAGCGTGAGTATTTAGGTGAACAAACATTTTTCACAGCCCTGATGGTTTGGAAGATGCAGCATCGAATGGTCTGCACGATCACCAGATTTGTCGCCCCTTGATTTTTTTGTGTAGAAACCCCAAACGTAACACCCTATAATACTCACATTTTCCGTCTAATAAAATCAATTGATCTGCAGATGAAAACCAGAAGATTCTGACATTCTTGAAAACCCGTTGAATTTCAGATATAACTAGAGTCAATTTACATGGACTACTGATAATTAATCATAATAATGTATGTAAATATATGATTTCATTTACTTTTGCTAAAGATTAACTAGATTTGCAGTTTGTATTTCCACTAAAAACTGTTGAGGCATTTGTTCATGGAAATGAACATTATATTCTTCAACTTTCTTATCGATAACAGTTACATTAATTACAGGAATAATTAGATAACAATTGAAATTTGAAATCAGTTGATATGTCCGCTCTGTTCATGTAGATATACCTATTTAATGATGTTCTTAGAAATAACGAATTTGATGAATTTTAAGACATTTATGAAACTTACAATTATAAATAATCTTAGCTAATTGATAATTGGTACTTGGCATGCTTTGTAGATTTACTATAGGTAATATCCACATCAACAGATCTGGGATTTCAACTGATTTCAAATTTCAATTGTTATCTGATAACCCCTGCAATGACTGTAACTGTTATCGATAGGATAGAGTTGAATATATAGTAATTTGTTTCTATCTTAATATCTCGAAAACATTCAATAAAAATGATTAATTCTAATCTGCTTGCTCATTGAGAAAACGATTCAAAATTTTTCTATCTCGTAAGTTGAAGGATTTCTACAAATTATATTTCCATAACTTTTTCAGTGACGGCTCGTGCATTGGAGAACAGGGGAGGCTAAAGTCATAAAAACTATATACATGCAGAAAAGCCCACCGAAGGCGCGAAAATTTTTATGTTGTTGCACGCTTTGCTTAATACTAAATTTAGGGCATGGGTATGACAATGCGTAAAAAATGCATGAGGAGCTATGCACTTAATTTTAGTTTGTAAACCATTTAAATGACCGGCCATGACCGCAACCCCATCATAGGTTTGCGCAATTAACTTCTGCCTAAAATTATAGGTGTCATACGTACGAATTAAAAAATTAAACAAATGGTCAGCTGTGCGCCCAGATGAAACATGAAAACCCATAAAACGTTCTACCACATTACCATCTTTGACATATCTAAAAACGATTGAAAGTTGTGATTTACAGGTAATATCGGTAGTTTCATCAATTTCCCATGCAAAAAAAACACTTTCAATATCCTTGCTTATATTTTCCTTAATAATATATGCCACGCTGTCTATAAGCTCTTTTTGGATGGTTTTTAGGTGACCGAAAAAACGCTACCGTTTAAAAAAGTGCCAAATTGTGAATTTTTATTTCTAGGGGGACTATTCTGATATGGAAATCATACCCGAAACTTCACCCCACTGCAATCAACAACTACCCTCCCTATTCTTTTCAATGGCATGGGGGGTCGATACATAATTTGAAAGGTCTTTTGTCCCTCTATTACCTCTGTATTTTTTCGAAATTGGTTCATTCATTATTGAGAAATTAGATGTTAAACGTTTTATTTAAGAAAAAACAGAAAATTTGCTTTCGTTCATTTTAATGAGGAAATCAACAACAAATAATGTGGAAACAGAATCAACGGATAAATTGTTCAGAATGATCTCCACCTAGTTCCATACAATAATACAGTTTACTCTCGAAAGCGTTCCGTAGGTATATTATTCAAGATGTCCGGAGTCAGCAATTCTCTGTCGCAGGTCTTCTAGATTTGTAGGCTTAGTAGAGTACACTTTCGACTTCAGGTGTCCACACAGAAAGAAATCCCTCGGTGTGAGGTCAGGTGATCTAGCTGGCCACTCGACTGGACCCCATCTGCCGATCCAACGCATTGGAAAACGTCCGTTCAATAACTCTCTCACCTGAACATCAAAATGTGGGGGTACACCATCCTGCTGGAATGTTATTTCATTTTCTACTAAATTTTCATCATTTTCTGAAATTTGTGTAATCATAGGATCTACACAGTCTTGTAATAGATT